>QNTS01002623.1:81406-137492 GCA_003317085.1 Hucho hucho
ATGATATTCACTGCGTCCAGCCCACTAACAAGTACCAAAATGATATTCACTGCGTCCAGCCCACTAACAAGTACCAAAATGATATTCACTGCGTCCAGCCCACTAACAAGTACCAAAATGATATTCACTGTGTCCAGCCCACTAACAAGTACCAAAATGATATTCACTGTGTCCAGCCCACTAACAAGTACCAAAATGATATTCACTGTGTCCAGCCCACTAACATGGCTTGATGGGTCAATTGAGGACGTTGAGGTTGAGCTACCAGGTTATAGCGTTCATAGCATTGACCGAAACGGTGGTGGCATGTGTGTTTTTACTAGGAATGATGAGCATTTTAACCCTCGTTCAGATCTGAAAATGGATGGTCTCGAGGTTGCATGGGTAGATATACTTCTTCCTTAATGTCGTCCTGTACTTGTTGGTGTGTGCTATCGGCCTCCTAAGCAGAATCATTTCTATGATTTACTTGAATCGAATTGCTGTGATCACAATGTATTTGCTGATAGAGAATGTATTCTGCTTGGTAATTTTTAATACAAATGTGCAGTTATCACCCAAGAAAAGTACACTGGTAAATACCCTATATAACTTTAATCTGTTATTTGGACTAAAACAACTGATTGTTGACCCAACCCGGGTGTGTATTGACAGTAAATCAACTTTGGATTTGATTATTGTATCGGATCAAGAGAACATCTGTCAGTCAGGAGTCTTAAATAATGGTTTTAGTGATCATATAGTAACATACTGTACCCGTAAGAAATCCAAAATGCTACTAGAGCCAGGTAATACATACATGACGGTACGGTCTATGAAACAATACTCAAAATAATATTTTGTAGAAGTACTTGGAATTTTGGATTGTTCTCATGTACTAAACTGTGATGATGTTGATCAAGCTTGGTATCTTTTTAAAGATCTGTTTCTGTCTGCGCTCAACTCTCTGGCTCTGATGAAACAAATTGGAATCAAACAGCGGTCATGGAAATGGATCACTTCCGAGATCTTAGACCTCATAAGGAAAAGGCATCACTACCTGGCCAGATTCAGAAGGACAAATCTACAACAAGATTATGACGGTTATATTAACTGTAGAAACCAGGCCAAATCCCAACATTATATAGACGCCGTTAATGACAACTTACATCAGCCTCGTAAACTGTGGAAAACTTTAAAGGACATTGACTTAAAAACTCCCCATAAGGTAAAATCCTGTAGTATTGGCCTGGATATTGATGATGTTTTATGTTATGACCAGGCAAAGGTTGCAAATTATTTTAACACATTTTAACCACTATAGCTTCATCTCTGGTTAAGAAGTTACCCACCTGCTCTGGACACTATGGCCAGTCTTTCATTAAAAACTTTTACCATAGCAAAGGTATCACAAATGATTTGTTTGAGCTGTGCATGGTAACAGAGGACACAGTTTCCAATCTACTATGCTTATTGTGCACAACAAAGTAACTGGGCTGGATAACCTTCCTGCAAGATTCGTAAAGGATAGTGCTTGTGTCACTGCTAAAATGAAAACGCATATTGTAAACCTTTCTTTTAGTAGTGGTACATTTCCCAAGGATCTCAAAACAGCCTGGGTGGTTCCGCTCCACGAGAAGAGCAGTAAAACAAATGTAGGAAACTACAGGCCTGTGTTGATCCTCAGCACCTCATCCAAAGTTGTTGAGAGATTAGTTTTTAATCAACTTGAGGGATACCTTCTAGAGCACAAACTTCTTTATGAACTACAATCTGGCTTTAGAACAGCTCATTCCACTGATACTTACCTTCTCTAACTTTTTGACCACATTAAGCAGGAAAGTGAGAAGGGGAACTATACAGGTATGGTCATGTTAGACTTGCAGAAAGCTTTTGACACTGTGGACCATGATATTCTCCTGATGAAACTGAAATGCATGGTTCTAAGTTATGTAGCAGTGAATTGGTTTAGGTCTTATCTGACCAACAGAACACAAGTATGTCATGTTGGTGATGTTCTGTCAGAGGCCAAAGAAATATCCTGTGGAGTACTGCAGGGATCAATTTTAGGGCCTCTCTTATTTCTTATATATGTTAATGATATGCCAGATACAGTAAAGTGCAAACTCTTGCTTTCTGCTGATGATTCAGCCATACTGGTATCAGGGAAGGATACAGTTTACATAGAGGAGACCCTGAGTAAGGAATTGCATTTTGTTAGAGTTTGGTTGTCTGACAACAAATTGTCACTATATTTGGGAAAACTGAATCGATTTTGTTTGGAACAAAACGTAGATTGCTTAGGGCTGTCAAGATAATGGTAAACTGTGCTGGCAAGGAGATTGAATCTAATACAAGTGTATCTTATCTTGGTGTGTCCCTAGATTAATCCCTTTCTGGAGGCGTGATTGCTGCTAAAATTCTTTCTAAAATGGCAAACAAATTGAAAATGTTATATTGTGACACTAGATATTTTAACATTAAAGTTAAGAAACTGCTGGTCTCAACCTTGATTCAGTGTCATTTTGAATATACCTGCTCTGCTTGCTATAGTGGGTTATCAAAAAAGCTGAAGAAAAGAATGCAGGTCATGCAAAATAGTGTTATCAGGTACATGCTGAATGTCCCCCCTAGGACCCACATAGTGTTATCAGGTACATGCTGAATGTCCCTCCTAGGACCCACATAGTGTTATCAGGTACATGCTGAATGTCCCCCCTAGGACCCACATAGTGTTATCAGGTACATGCTGAATGTCCCCCCTAGGACCCACATAGTGTTATCAGGTACATGCTGAATGTCCCCCCTAGGACCCACATAGGGGTACAGGAGTTCTGGGAGGTGGGCTTGTTGCCTTTGGAGTCCATAGTGGACCAAATTAATGTTTGACATCTTAAATGACCGTGCCCCAGTTTATATGAAAAACCACATTGATATGGTCTATAACCAACACAGTCACAATACCAGAGCTAGTGTTATGTCTTGTAAAATCCCAAGAGTAAACAGTACTGCGAGGAGCACGTTTTTCCATACAGGCATATGTCTATGGAATAGCCTTCTTTTGGAGATCAAGCAAATAAAAAGTAAAAATAGCTTTAAAAAGCAGGCAAAGTTTTTCATTTGGACAAGGTTGTCTATGTAAGGGAAATCACTCCACTGCCCCTTGTGGCCCCTACTGCTGGTCAGGTGTATTTATTTGAAAGATCGGAATGATGTTCAATTAACAGATTGTTTTAATGTGAAATTAATATGGTTGATTTTTAAGGTTAGGGAGAAGGGCAGTGAATAGTGGCACTTTTTTAGGATGTCAATATAAATGAATGTATTTATGGTGGTTTATAATTTTGTCTTGTCTTTAAATCATAATATGTGTTATTGTTTTTGCCATTGAGGACCACTTTGGAAACGCGTTTTAATTAATACTTACAAGTGATATCCTCTGGGTCCACATTGTGCATTTTGTTGTATATGTCTGTTGCCCAAAATAAATTCAATTAAAAATAAACTTAAAAAAGCACCCAAAATAATATTCAATGTCCAGCCCAAAAATAAAAACTAGACAATTCCAAATAAACTGAATTGCATTAAATACTGAATTGCAGTAGGCTATACAGATAAATGTTTTAGTTGTTTTTGGTAACATATTGTTTTTAATAAGATCTTTGGTAAGTAATTGTGTGCAATAGCTATTTAGCAGACAGAATCAGGATTGAATTGATACACTTACCGTTACGTTCCCATACATTGATTCCGATGGCACAGAAATCTGAAGCGAAGGGGTAGTTGTACAGATTGACCTCACAGCCCACCACAGTGTTCATGATGACCATGTGCTCTATAGTCCCGTTGCTGTGCACCAGCAAATCCTTGTTGCCGTGCTTCATCGTTGTTTGCACTCTTTAGACATAAGAAGTTGAGGACAGACAACTGAGGATTGATCTACTAAAACTGTCACACCTAAACATTTGGCCACTCAAAACAGACAACTGAAGATTGATCTACTGAACATGTAAAAGTCAGTTTGGCGTCTCTAGCTTGAACGGTTCAAGAGTTATTGTTGGTGAGTTATATTTCATGCAAATTTTTGCAATGCTTATAGTTATAAACATGTTGAATAGCTTACTGTGTATTCCTATGGTTCTCATTCAAACCCATGTTCATTTAAATGGTTATAGTTCAGAAAGTATAAATAGTATAGCAAATCTGTATAAAAACAATCTAAGTTGGGTCAGTTGGTTGGTGTTGGTGTTGATAGCTTGGCTGGTGTAAGAGCAGTGGCAAATTTTTAATAGTTTCCATTCAACCCTATGGAGCTTTTATGATAATTTAAAATGGTTATAGTTCAAAAAGTATAAATGTTATAACAATTCTGAATGCAACCACTCTATGTTGGGGGCAGTCTGGACATTTGGAAGTTGGTTTCGTGTTAGTAACTTAAATCGTTTAAGCTCTAGAGTGGGCGGAAGAAATATAATAACCATGATAATAATAAGACTATGAGATAAATCTAGGTGTGCTTTTCCATCACCAAGCCACCTAAAAATAAATTAAACATAACATAAGTTATTGTATTCTGTTGTAAGTGGACTCACCCATTAGTCACATGGAGTTCAGGAGTCCAGATTTTGCTGACAGGCAGGACCACCATATCATGATGATAGACTGATGTATCCCATGATAAATCAGGGTCTTTCCAAGACTAGTTTCAAATCAAATCAAATGTTATTTGTCACATGCGCCGAATACAACCGGTGTAGACCTTACCGTGAAATGCTTACTTACAAGCCCTTAACCAACAATGCAGTTCAAGAGTTAAGAAAATATTTACAAAATAAACTAAATTAAAAAATTAAAAAGTAACACAATAAATTAACAGTAACGTCTTATGACTTGGGGGTAGAATCATAGTCATGAGAAGTATTACAAAATGTCACATTTACTTGAATGTCTCCCTTGATTTTTGATGTGTACTTACCAGTATGATTTGCAGACGACTCTCAAAGCGGAGGTTTTTTGTGTCCTATTAGGAAGAGAATAATTCCTCATCACATAATGATTTAACTGTCAATAGGTTATCTCTGAAACTCATCACATTGTACACAACTCAATTAAAAGGAACAGAAAGTGACTTACGACAGACAGAGTTTCATACACTATTAACGGCACACTGATATTTGAGATGCATGATGGAGACTGTGGCTGACTCAGAGCTTCTTTCGCAATCAGCATGCTGGCCAGACATCGACGGGTCGTACAGGATGAAGTGGCTGCACTGGATGAAGTGGCTGCACTGGATGAAGTGGCTGTGTTGGATGCTTGGCCTACACTAGCTGTATTGGATGCATTGGCTGGAGTTATTTCACTAGCTAAAATGACTGCATTGGATGGAGGGTCTGCTACAGATACTGTGGAACCAGAGACGGGTATTTAATTTCAGAATAATACATTGGATTTATATAGTGCTTTTCTAGGAACCAATATCCAGTATTTTAACCACAGTACAATAAATAAAAAACTGAATCTAAATTAAATGGGATAAGGTTGTTGCATGGCTTCATAGTAGTGACTCAATATCTGTCAAAAGTGACCTGATACTCTATCACTAGTCCATTATCCCCCCAATACAATACATTGCCAAACGTATGTGGACAGTTCATGAAGCTCCCGACAAACAGTTATTGTGCTGACGTTGCTTCCAGAGGCAAATTGGAACTCAGTAGTGAGTGTTGCAACCGAGGACAGACAATTTTTAGACACTAGGTGGTCTCGTTCTGTGCACTTGTGTGGCCTAACACTTCGCGGCTGAGCCGTTGTTGCTCCTAGCCGTTTCCACTTTACAATATTTATTTTATTTAACTAGGCAAGTCAGTTAAGAACAAATTCTTATTTTCAATGACGACCTAGGAACAGTGGGTTAACTGCCTTGTTCAGGGGCAGAATGACATATTTTTACCTTGTCAGCTCGGGGATTCTATCTTGAAACCTTTCGGTTACTAGTCCAACGCTCTAACCACTAGGCTACCTGCCGTCCCAATAACAGCACTTACAGTTGACCGGAGCCACATTGAAAGGAACTGAGCTCCTCAGTAAGGGCATTCTACTGCCAATGTCTGTCTATGAAATAGCCGGAATCCACTAATTTGAAGGGGTGTCCACATACTTTTGTACATACAGTGCATTCGGAAAGTATTCAGACCCCTTCCCTCTTTCCACATGTTGTTACGTTACAGCCTTATTCTAACATGGATCAAATAAAAAATGGCCCTCATCAATCTACACACTATACCCCATAATGACAAAGTGAAAACAGGTTTTTAGAAATGTTTGCAAATGTATAAAACATAAACAGATACCTTATTTACATAAGTATTCAGACGCTTTGCTATGAGACTCGAAATTGATCTCAGGTGCATCCTCTTTCCATTGATCATCCTTGAGATGTATCTACATCTTGATTGGAGTCAACCTGGGGTAAATTCAATGGACTGGACAAGATTTGGAAAGGCACATACCTGTCTATATAAGGTCCCACAGTTGTCAGAGTAAAAACCAAGCCATGAGGTTGAAAGAATTGTCCGTAGAGCTCAGAGACAGGATTGTGTCAAGCATAGATCTGGGGAAGGGTAACAACAGTTCTGCAGCATGAAAGGTCCCCAATAACACAGTTGCCTCGATGATTCCAAACCTTCAATTTATGAATGATGAAGACTCTTCCTAGAGCTGGCCACCTGGCCAAACTGAGCAATCGGGGGAGAAGGGCCTTGGTCGGGGAGGTGACCAAGATCCCGATGGTCACTGACAGAGCTCCAGAGTTCCTCTGTGGAGATGGGAGAACCTTCCAGAAGGACAACCATCTCTGCAGCACTCCACCAATCAGGCCTTTATGGTAGAGTGGCCAGACGGAAGCCACTCCTCAGTAAAATGCACATGATAGCCCGCTTAGAGTTTGCCAAAAGGCACTTAAAGGACTCTCAGACCATGAGAAACAAGATTCCCCTGTCTGATGAAACCAAGATTGAACTCTTTGGCCTGAATGCCAAGCGTCGCGTCTGGAGGAAACCTGGCAACATCCCTACGGTGAAGCATGGTGGTGGCAGCATCATGCTGTGGGGATGTTTTTCAGCGGAATGGACTGGGAGACTAGTCAGGATCGAGGGAAAGATGAACGAATCAAAGTACAGAGAGATCCTTGATGAAAACCTGCTCCAGAGTGTTCAGGACCTTAGACTGCTGGGGTGAAGGTTCACCTTCCAACAGGACAACGACCTTAAGCACACAGCCAAAACAACGCAGGAGTGGCTTCGGGACGAGTCTCGGAATGTCCTTGAGTGGCCCAGCCAGAGCCCGGACTTGAACCCGATCTAACATATCTGAAGAGACCTGAAAATAGCTGTGCAGCGATGCTCTCCATCCAACCTGACAGAGCTTGAGAGGATCTGCAGAGAAGAATGGGAAAAACTCCCCAAATACAGGTGTGCCAAGCTTGTAGTGTCAAACCCAGGAAGACTTGCCAAAGGTGCTTCAACAAAGTACTGAGTAAAGGGTCTGAATACTTATGTAAATGTGATATTTCTAGTTTTTTTGGGGGGAGGCAAACATTTCTAAAAAAACAGTTTTTGCTTTGTCATTATGGGATATTGTGTGTAGATTGATGAGGGGAAAAAAACAATTTAATAAATTTTAGAATAAGGCTGTAACGTAACAAAATGTGGAAAAAGTCAACGGGTCTGAATACTTTCAGAATGCTAATAGGAACAATTAAGATTACATGCTTCTGGTGCAGTTTGTGAGGTTTTAAGAAGAGTAAAATGGAGCCGAATATCTTACCTGTTAGCAAGAATAGGGAGAAGAGACATTTCAGCACGCTGTGGTCCATGGGTCTCATCCCTGCACGTCCTCCTGTCACAAAGCACATAGTCAGTTGTACATTGGTGTACAGTCTTACTAGAAATTAAGACGTGTTTCCTCCAATGAAACTGTTAGAAGAAGGACTGAAAACCTACTTTTAGCTGCTTAGTGATCACCACTTGCCTTCTCCTGTCCTCTCTAGCCAATGCCACACCTGGGCTGACCCTTATAAAGGCTGCTCTGGAACATTTTGTCATAGCAGTCTTCCACGAGAACATGCACACCCCCACAAACTGTCTACATGTTATTATGATTCTCGATATTATACAGTGTGTGCTTGGCCATAATCCTCAAATAATGAGTTTTTAAATTAACCTCCCAGGATTCATTTCACCATCCTGTGTAAACAACAACCACAACAGATATGTAATTACTACCTTTGACTGGTCAGAAGCGTATATACGGCCACCTGTCATTAAACCCTATAGATTATTCGATTTTAAAGGCCCAGTGCAGGTAAAAACTTTATTTCCGTTTTTTTCATGCTATTTCCACGCCATGAGGTCGAAATAACACTCTGAAATTGTGCAAATATGATAATGCCCTTTTTGTGTAAGAGCTGTTTGAAAAAAAAGCTTGGAATTTCAGCTGGCTAAGGTGGGAAGTTTTTGGGCCCACCGCATAAGGTCACAAGGCGATCTGATGATTAATAGACCAATGAACAAGAATGTTCATTGTTTATTTGCATATATCTTCCTAGTTCTGGTGCTGGTCCCACTCATAAGCAAGAGATTGTGCAGTGTCTTCCATCCAAGCAATCACTTCGTCTGATTTGGCTTCGATTTGGTTTTCATAATAATTAAGTGTCAGAGAAGTTCAGTCCGAAGTTAACCCTTTGCATATGCATAGCTCACTTCGCATCAGACTGCATTACAAAACAGACTAGGTACACAGGTGGATTCTGAAATCAGCAGCAGCAGCAACCATTCATGAAGTAAGTGTTTAGATACTTATTTTTCAATTATAATTGAAGGACATGCTATTCATGAGTTTTAGCTAGCTACCATTAGTATTGCTAGCTATTTTTGACTGACTGTTCTACCTGTTGTATGGCAATTACCATCTTTCTAAAGTACATTTGACGATATGATAATGATGGCAAAGTTGTTTTCTTACTAATTACTTGTCTACTTTATGTGATTTTCTTCCTGGGTCACTATAGTGTCTCCTCAGATAGCGTTAGCTAGATTTCTAGCTACAGTACGGAAGTCTGTGAGCTAACTAACGGTAGCTAGCTAGCCTGTTGTCTGCTCTTCAAACTTCTGTCAGTCACCCAAAACAGAACATGGTAGCCTACTTGATTTAGCTGGTGTCTTGTCGTTTTGATGCTAATGTTTGCTTTGATGACTGTACAAAGTAAAATGCAAATATGTACAATTTGAAGAGTATTCATTAGGTATTAGAGCTAAAATGAACTGGCATGTGATTGCATTAGTAGATACTAGCCTGCCCGCCAGAAAAAAAGAGAGAGGGTATATTAATATTATTAGCTAGGTAGATATCTCATTAGGTGTATGTTTATCTGTGATATGATTCCAAAATAGGAAACCTTCTGGCTGTTAAATGCAAGAATGAATGTATAACCTTTGATAGATCATAAGGCTTATGAAAGCTCAGGCTGGAGGTCAAGCTGGTTTGTCTTTGCTACAGGCATACATGATCATATTATTTCAGTTATGGACTATCAGATATACAATTATATTAACTGTTTTCTCAAATGTTAGAGAGAAAACATAAATAAAATGTAACTTTGTCACCTTACAAACAGGTTGATAACTTGTGGCTACACAATTCCCTTAAATTCATCATCCCCTTTCTTATGTCGTAAGGCTCATCTCTGAGGAAGACCTGCAGGATAAGGAGGACTGAGAGGTCATGGACTTCTTAGAGGAAGATGCTTTTGATGAGAAGCTACTTGGTGAAGACGAGGACGAAGAGTGTGAGAGAGACACACACACACACACAGGACAGACAGGTGAACATCAACTGGCAGAGAAACAGCTGAACTGGTTCATGATGCTGCTGGAGGTGGCTGCTGTACATACCAAGCTGGCGGTGCATGTCGTAGAAATGCGCTAGCCTGGGCCCAGATCTGTGTAAGCTGCCATGCTAACTCCTAATGTATGATAGAAGGCATGGAACTTTACCATAGCAGTTGGCTATACATCAGTGGAGGCTCCTCAGGGGAGTAAGGGGAGGACCATCCTCCTCAGTAAATTTCATAAAAATGTAAATAGTGAAACATAAAAAGTTATCATTTTTTGAAATATATTAACATGTCACCAAATAATTAATTAGAACACATTATTTTGCAATGGAGGTCTTCAGTAGCCTCAACAGCACTCTATAGGGTAACACCAGGGTGTAGCAGGAGGACAGCTAGTTTCTGTCTTCCTCTGGCTACATTGACTTCAGTACAAACCCTAGGACCCTCGTTGTTCTCACCTCCTTCCATAGACTCACACAGTAATTATAACAACTTTCAGAGGACCTCCTCCAACCTATCAGAGCTCTTGCAACAAGAACTGACATGTTGTCCACCCAATCAAAGGATCAGAGAATGAATCTAGTACTGAAAGCATAAGCTACAGCGAGCTAGCACTGCGGTGCATAAAATGCGGTGAGTAGTTGACTCAAAGAGAGAGAAAGACAATAGTAGAACAGTTTTGAACAAATACATTTCTTAAAAAATAGAGAAGCATGTGAGAGAAAGAGCTAGTTATTTTTTGTATTTTTTTTTCACTTTCACTTACTTAGCTAGCGAAGGCTAAACTAGCTTGCTGCATATCCAAACACCCGGCTCAAACAGAGAGGGATGCTATGTTACCTAGTTACCAAGCAAAGGAAAAAGTTGAGAGCAGGTAGATGCGAGAAGGAATTAAATGATCTGGCTGCTAAACTATGTTTGCGTGTGGTCAGGACTGCATCCATTCCACCGATTCTGTTGAAAAACATTTCTTAAACGGAAGCAAACAAAATTAAATGGGGATAAACATCTCTGAATCTGTCCAACAGAAACTCTCGTTTGCAACTGTTGGACTAATGATTACACCCTAGATCAAATCAAATTTTATTGGTCACATACACATGGTTAGCAGATGTTATTTCGAGTGCAGCGAAATGCTCGTGCTTCTAGTTCCAACAGTGCAACAATATCTAACAAGTAATATCAAACAATTCCACAACAAATACCTAATACACACAAATCTAAGTAAGGAATGGAATTTATATAAATATATGGATGAGCAATATCAGAGCGGCAGAGGCTAAGATGCAATAAATAGTATAGAATACAGTATACATATAAGATGAGTAATGCAAGTGGCATTATTAAAGTGACTAGTGTTCCATTTATTTAAGTGGCCAGTGATTACACGTCTGTATGTAGGCAGCAGCCTCTCTATGCTAATGATGGCTGTTTAGCAGTCTGATGGCCTTGAGATAGAAGCTGTTTTTCAGTCTCTCGGTCCCAGCTTTGATGCATCTGTACTGACCTCGCCTTTTGGATGGTAGCGGGGTGAACAAGCAGTGGCTCGGGTGGTTGATCTTTTGGGCCTTCCTGAGACATCGGGTGCTGTAGGTGTCCTGGAGGGCAGGTAGTTTGCCCCCGGTGATATGTTGTTGAAACCGCACCACCCTCTGGAGAGCCCTGCGGTTGTAGGCGGTGCAGTTGCCGTACCAGGCGGTGATACAGCCCGACAGGATGCTCTCAATTGTGCATCTGTAAAAGTTTGTGAGTGTTTAAGGTGACAAGCCAAATTTCTTCAGCCTCCTGAGGTTGAAGAGGCACTGTTGCGCCTTCTTCACCACACTGTCTGTGTGGGTGGACTATTTCAGTTTGTCAGTGATATGTACGCAGAGGAACTTAAAACTTTCCACCTTCTCCACTGCTGTCCTGTCGATGTGGATAGGGGGGTGCTCCCTCTGCTGTTTCCTGAAGTCCACGGTCAACTCCTTTGTTTTGTTGACAAGAGCCCTCATCTCCTCCCTGTAGGCTGTCTCGTCGATGTTGGTAATCAAGCCTACTACTGTTGTCTGCAAACTTGATGATTGAGTTGGAGGCGTGTGGCCACGCAGTCATGGGTGAACAGGGAGTACAGGAGGGGGCTGAGCACGCACCCTTGTGGGGCCCCAGTGTTGAGGATCAGCGAAGTGGAGATGTTGTTTCCTACCTTCACCACCTGGGGGTGGCCTGTCAGGAAGTCCAGGACCCAAGTGCACAGGGTGGGGTTGAGACCCAGGGCCTCAAGCTTAATGATGAGCTTGGAGGGTACTATGGTGTTGAGCTATAGTCAATGGACAGCATTCTTACATAGGTATTCCTCGTGTCCAGATGGGACAGGGCAGTGTGCATTGTGATGGCGATTGCATCGTCTGTGGACCTATTGGGGCGTTAAGCAAATTGAAGTAGGTCTAGGGTGACATGTAAGGTGGAGGTGATATGATCCTTGACTAGTCTCTCAAAGCACTTCATGATGACAGAAGTGAGTGCTACGGGGCGATAGTCATTTGGTTCAGTTACCTTTGCATTCTTTGGTACAGGAATAATGGGGGCCATCTTGAAGCATGTGGGGACAGCAGACTGGGATAGGGAGAGATTGAATATGTCCGTAAACACACCAGCCAGCTGGTCTGTACATGCAATGAGGACGCTGCTAGGGATGCCGTCTGGACCGGGCAGCCTTGCGAGGGTTAACACGTTTAAATGTCTTACTCACGTCGGCCACAGAGGAGAGCCCACAGTCCTTGGTAGCGGGCCGCGTCGGTGGCTCTGTATTATCCTCAAAGCGGGCAAAGTGCTTTATTTGTCTGGAAAGGTGCTTCGATTGTCTGGAAGCAAGACGTCGGTGTCCGCAACGTGGCTGGTTTTACTTTTGTAGTCCTTGATTGTCTGTAGACCCTGCTACATACGTCTTGTGTCTGAGCCGTTGAATTGTGACTCCACTGTCTCTATACTGACATTTTGCTTGTTTGATTGACTACTCTGTTTCTATTCTGCCATATTCCCAGTCGCCTTGCCATGGTTACATGTGGTGGGTCACGCTTTCAGTTTTGCGCAAATGCTGTAATCTATCCACGGTTTCTGGTTAGGGTAGGTTTTAATAGTTACAGTGGGTACAACATCTGCTATACACTTCCTTATAAACTCCCTCACCGAATCAGTGTATATGTCGATATTATTCTCTGAGGCTACCCGGGAACATATCCCAGTCAGTGTGATCAAAACAATCTTGAAGCGTGGATTCCGATTGGTCAGACCAGCGTTGAATAGTCCTTAGCACGTGTACTTCCTGTTAGTGTTTCTGCCTATAGGAAGGGAGGAGCAAAATGGAGTCGTGGTCAAAGGAGGGTGGGGGAGGGCCTAGTATGCATCGCAGAAGTTAGAGTAACAGTGGTCTAGTATTTTTCCAGTGCGAGTGCTACAGTCAATATGCTGATAGAATTTAGGTAGCCTTTTCCTCAAATTTGCTTTGTTAAAATCCCCAGCTACAATAAATGCAGCCTCAGGATATATGGTTTCCAGTTTGCATAAAGTCCAGTGAAGTTCCTTGAGGGCCGTCGTGGTATCGGCTTGAGGGGGGATATACACGGCTGTGATAATAACCAAAGAAAATTATCTTGGGAGATAATATGGTCGACATTTGATTGTGAGGAATTCTAGGTCAGGTGAACAAAAGGATGTTGTTACAATTACAAATCAAATCAAAGTTTATTTGTCACGTGCGCCGAATACAACAGGTTTAGACCTTAGTTAAATGCTTACTTACAGGCTCTAACCAATAGTGCAAAAAAAAGGTATTAGGTGAACAATAGGTAAGTAAAGAAATAAAAACAACAGTAAAAAAAGACAGGCTATATACAGTAGTGAGGCTATAAAGGTAGCGAGGGTACATACAGACACCGGTTAGTCAGGCTGATTGAGGTAGTATATGTACATGTAGTTATGGTTAAAGTGACTGCATATATGATGAACAGAGAGTAGCAGTAGCGTAAAAAAGGGGTTGGCGGGTGGTGGGACACAATGCAGATAGCCCGGTTAGCCAATGTGCGGGAGCACTGGTTGGTCGGTCCAATTGAGGTAGTATGTACATGAATGCATAGTTAAAGTGACTATGCATATATGATAAACAGAAACCATGAGTCGTTAATCATGAAACATATGCAGGCAAGATTGTGCAAGCTAGTATTGAATGTGTCAATGTCTGTCACCTTGATTACTAAAATGTTTCTCGACCTGTGCACCTACCTTGTAAACGTTCATTCATAGGCTAGGTTGTAGCAACCTCATGGGTATAGGAAAAATGTGAGTATCATGTAGTAGCCTAAACCTATTGATGTTACATTGAGCTGGGTGAATGGAATATGAATGGACAGTCATCCAATATGCTGTAATAGAAATAAGGCCATGCTCATTAAACGGAACTGGCCGCCAATGCTATACATAGGAGATGTCTATATAACACAAACAGATCAAAGACCAAGCTAACATTTGGCTGACTGTCAGAACAGAAAGAGTGAAACTTCAGTGTACTTGAGGAGGAAAGATAAGATAAGATGACTTGGTTTGCTTGTGTGGCACCTGAATACACGGGCAAGTGGTTGTGTATGATTTTATGTTTATGATAGGGATTTAAGGTTGAGTTGTAAAACAATAACTTGAAAAGATACTTACATGCCATGATTTTGACTTTCATTATAACCTTGTTTGCGATCTGTTTCTTACAGTATTGTTAATAACTGACAAGAGAATTTCTGAAGAACGACAACAACCTTTCATTGCAGTCTGTTCTTTATTTACTTTCAACAACAGAAAACATAACCAAAATGCGTAATTCAAGAGTGTTCACTCATTAGAAAAATTTAAATAAATTCTAATTTCCAGTATCATCACAAAGTCTATTTCACAAAATGCCAGTGGGTCAAAAGTTTACATACACTAAGTTGACTGTGCCTTTTAACAAATTGGAAAATTCCAGAAAATGGCTTTAGAAGCTTCTGATAGGCTAATTGACATAATATGAGTCAATTGGACGTGTACCTGTGGATGTATTTCAAGGCCTAATTTCCAGTATCATCACAAAGTCTATTTCACAAAATGCCAGTGGGTCAAAAGTTTACATACACTAAGTTGACTGTGCCTTTTAACAAATTGGAAAATTCCAGAAAATGGCTTTAGAAGCTTCTGATAGGCTAATTGACATAATATGAGTCAATTGGACGTGTACCTGTGGATGTATTTCAAGGCCTACCTTGAAACTCAATGCCTCTTTGCTTGACATCATGGGAAAATCAAAAGAAAAAGTAGACCTCCACAAGTCTGGTTCATCCTTGGGAGCAATTTCCAAACGCCTGAAGGTACCACGTTCATCTGTACAAACAATAGTACGCAAGTATAAACACCATGGGACAACGCAGCCGTCATACCGCTCAGGAAGGAGACGTGTTCTGTCTCCTAGAGATGAATGTACTTTGGTGCGAAAATTGCAAATCAATCCCAGAACAACAGCAAAGGACCTTGTGAAGATGCTGGAGGAAACCGGTACAAAAGTATCTATATCCACAGTAAAACAAGTCCTATATCGACATAACCTGAAAGGACGCTCAGCAAGGAAGATGCCACTGCTCCAAAATCGTCATAAAATGCCAGAATACGGTTTGCAACTGCACATGGGGACAAATATTGTACTTTTTGGAGAAATGTCCTCTGGTCTGATGAAACAAAAATAGAACTGTTTGACCATAATGACCATCGTTATGTTTGGAGGAAAAAGGGTGAGGCTTGCAAGCCAAAGAACACCATCCCAACTGTGAAGAACGGGGGTGGCAGCATCATGTTTTATTCTGAGTGGTAACGCAAGGTTGCAAGCCTTGCGTCACCACTCAGAATACTAAAAGATGCACGTGTCTAGGTTTACCATTATGCAATTATTAAGAGGCTAAGGAACAAGGAGCTAATATCTTGCAAATCGATGTCCTAGCATTAAATGATTGAGTTAACCTTAGTTCAGAGATGCAGTTAGAGACAGAGCACATATGCGATGTATATTGTGAATAACATTTACTATTAGACATTCCACCAAATAATAATTCAAGGAATATTATTCAGAAATGTGAGGACTACGGTTTGTATCCATTTGAAAGTAATCCGATTTATTACAGTTACGCAATAAGAATACAATTAGCAAATGGTACATACCAGTAATCTTCACGATAAAGAGAATACAAAATATCCTAAGTCTTAACAACATAGAAAAATCCATAGCATAGTATTATAAAACATATCAAAATTCATAGCTCTTTATGAACTCTTGAAACAATCCAAACATGACAATTTCATTCACACAGTAACCTTCATTTAGTCGATTCAAGTTTCATCAGTCTTTACACCTCTGCTGGCGTCAGTGACCCCCAGGACTCCCGTGGGAGCGTCTCTTCATCGAGATTGCCACAGATAAGGTGTTTGACCCCTGTAATAGCCCCCAGATGGTCTGTCATTCAAACAATGCTATAAATCGTGATTGAGTCATCACACTGAGCCTCGGAACCAGCAAGTCGCTAGACGCATCTTCATCACTGACCTTCATCATCGTTCACATTATTTTTGACTACAGTAAGTTGACCAGTAGGCTATGCAGAAATTTGGATGGCACAGGAAGAACGGAAAAGGGATAGATATGCAGAGGTGATTCAAAGGTAGGATGCATATTTCTAATCAATTTAATTCTAAGCTCTACCTTAATCAAATATTTATATTTTTACGAGGTTTGTTAAATTCTGTTTGGTGCCTAAAGCCACGTGTACACTATGATTTTGGCCCCGATGTAGCTGTTCCTCCCAGACAAGTTTTTGAGATCATAGAGAAAATCCCCAAGTCGTTGCCTAGTCGGGGCATACATCCGTCACCGACGTTTGTTTATTGTGAGCGGGTCAGAAACGCAATCTGGGGCTACCAATCCAGTCTTCTGAGCCGTCCCAGACGTTCCAATGTTTGGTTTTGATCAGCACAGCATTGTAAGATGTTCTGTGAGATGTGGAACGATTTTCTCCTCGCTGAGCTGACAATTTTTTTTCTGCACATACAGGAGTAATAAAGGCCTAGTGCATTGATGTGTGAGAGAGGGAGTAAGTGAGTGGGAGGGTGTGTGTGTAAAGTTAAGATGGTTGCATATAGGCACAGTGTTTTGCCTTTTCTGCCACAAAGACTGCATTTATATTCCATACTACATTCTTCCTGCCCAATCACAGGAAGACCTTTGGATATGAGCAAATCAGCTCTTTTCTGCAGTAGCCTATTCTATTATACAGTGTGAAGTTAAATTGAGTAGATGTGTGAATATCGGGGACAGGTTTTTGTGTAGCACGTGCAAATCGTATAGAAAACGGTAACAGATTTCCGTGGGGGTGGGTGAACAGGATGCAAATTAATTCCCCCTGTGGTATTGCGATACTACTAGGTATCGTGATACTTGGCCTGGTATCGCATTGTTAGTAAAATGTTGGTGTCGTGACAATATTACTCTGAAAATAAGCACATTTTCTGGTACTTCAAACATATTTTTTTGTTTCCACCCCCAAAAGAATATGGTCACCATTTTGGGCCCTCACCAGTTTGCATCCCTGTACAATTAAAAGACAAATGTAACATTCCCGCATTCCATTAATATTATCACAGAGCAGGGTTCATTAGATGTTTGAGTCATCTCAGCCATTTACTTGTAAAACAGCTCAGTTCGCTAGCTAAATGCTAATTCTATGACGCTAGCAGACTACTTCAAAACTCAGGAGCTCATGGGGGCTTCAGGAGCCGGCAGGTTAGATGGTTCCACCATGGAGAACAACAACTGGCTATTAGCTCATTTTCAGCCAAATATGTTAAACTCCTAGGTAATTTATCCAGTAACCACCGCATTTAGAAGGATAGCTACTGACTAAAATGTAGCTAGACTCGAGCTCAATGCCACAGGCTACATTAGCAAACTGGTTAGACATGTTTACACCTCGGGCAACAATAACTGGCAACTAGTTTGTGTTCAGACAAATATGTTCAACGCATCATTAATTTATCCAATGAACACCCCACTTAGGCTCATTACATCAGTCTTGAATGTTTTTTGAGAAAGAAATTGTTGCTGTATTCATTATGGCCACACTGTCATCTTTTGAAACTTGTTCATTGCTGCTTGCAGCTATATTTAGAGTCCTATTTGCTAAATGTATTATTCCACATATGACTGGCTAGTTTTAAACATATTGAATATATATTATTAAATCTCTACTGAAGAATACACACGTAAATATCGTTGTTAAAAGCAAATAAAGAATTTAATGCCAGAATTCTAAATGGTTGATCTCACATCGAGAACCAAAGAAGAAAAATAAAATGACGAATGAGTAAACAATGAGGACGGTGAGATAGATACAGAAACAGATCAAGTCCACTTTGTTTGCAAAGCGATGGCGTCTTGCTTTTTTCTGGTCTTGTGCAGCCATTTTGTTGAGAAACTTCACCACCTTCTGGAGGGGTGTATTCTTCTCTTCCTCTGAGGCTTTCAGTTTGATGACAGTAATATCAGACTTGGATTCTAGACAAAGTAAATGAGAGCAAAAATGGATAACATATGATTAACATAACATTATTTTTGTGGACATGCGAGAAATATACTGGGAAAGAAGTCAACTGCATGCTTTAACTGCAGCTAGAGAGTAAGAATGGTTGTGCATTAACAAAATACCTTGACTTGTTTATAGTGATGATTAGATTTTTTTAACCCTAAAAGTGGCAACTTATTTTGCCCTCTAAAAGTGCCAACAGGTGTCATATTTGACCACAAATTGGAAATGATGGCAAAAAATAAATACATCTCAAACAGTAACTGTCAGTAAATGGTTTAAGTAAGTTTAAATTCCCCCTATGAGCATATATTTTTACAAAATCACACATTTATATAGTCACATTTGCTGTTTCAAAATAAATGTCTTTATGTTTTTCATGGTTTGAACAGATATTTTGATACATTTCATCCATAGCCACTTGTTATGAACATTTGTCTGTTATTCATTCAAAGTGTTGTGTTTCTGTGATACTCAGAAGCTGAGAAATTGCAGATTGAGCTAATCCTGACGTAGCAGTACGACCTACGATGGCCACCGACATGGGCTCTGGTGCTGTCAGACTTTTAGCTCTTACTTTGGAACACTATGGGCTATCGACTCATTTCAAATTGCATCAAAGATTAGACTCTCTCGACTTGGGATAGAGACATTGACTGGAAGGTAAATGTGTATTTGAAATGTATTTTCTTTTTATAGTGGCTGCCCCCAGGGGACAAATCTGGGGTGTCTCCATATCTATATATTTTTAGGGTATGTACATCTACCTCTTGACAAATTTTGTGATTTTTATCACAGTTTACATATTGAGTCTACATTAAGTCTATTGCATCTAGAATACACTAGTATACAAAATATTGATTATTTTTCATTCCTCCATATTAACACAGAAATCATGGTAAATTGTGTTTTTTTTGGTAGTAACTAGTTGCTTGGCAAAGTCTAAACATTTCAGAAGGATCAAAAAAAGTTTAAAAATAATGATATGAAATCTAAATTTACCCTTTGTCGCTTTTTGGGCTAATGGGGTACCCAGTAAAACTGGCTGCAATTAAGTCATTATGACATCATGGTCAGGTTATAAATGGTTGCATAAAGACTAGGGCTGTAATTTTATGATTTTTCATACGAAGAAACATTTAAAGAATATTGACGTCTTGATTCTGTCTAATGTAACGGTTAGCAAAAGTAGGTAAATTGAGAAAGGACATTTTATTTCATCTCAATGTAAACTTGTTTTTACATGGTATTGTAGATTTTTGCAGTATATGGATTATGTATTTTGTGTGTATTCAACACTTTCAGACAATGCGATTAATAGTAAATAAAATATTGTGCACTAAAATTATAAAACCGTTAACTTGAGTCAACTGATTAACTCTGACAGCCCTTATAAGGAGGTTTGTTAATGTCTTCTTTGGCAACCAGAAAAAAAATATTCTTGCTCTGTGGGTAACTGAGATGAGGGAAGAATGAAAAGGTTTACCCTCATCCGCATCCTCTTCATTGTCTGTGTCTTTAAGCAGTGGGTCTTTGGACTTGGAGAGGCTGCAGGGCCAGAGAGTGCCGCACTTAGCCAGACGTGTGAGCACCATAGACTGCAACATGCTCAACACCAGGATCACCAAACAGAAACAGAAGTGCTTTCCTATGGAGAACATCAAGAGCGAGAGATGTGTGAGTGTTGTATGGTGGCAGAGAGGTACTGTATACATGAAGCAGCACACTGATGGCGGTTATCAGTATAGCTTTCCTTTACTGTCCCTGTAACATACTGGAAATAGTAAAACTCTGCTCGCAAACACACATCAGCCGTTCTCCTTGACAACATACCAAACAATTGAGCTATATAAAAGTATCCAATTTGATAGCTCCCTTGGCAACATTTCAAGCTAGCTGTGGAGTGATCTTACTGCACATTCTTAAAGGGCGGCTGAACTTCCTGATTTGGCCTGGTTTTAGATTTGTCTCATTAAGAAATGCTAGCGGCCATGACCGAAGCCAAACAAAAGTTGTCTGGGTTGTGGTTTGATGTTGGTGTGTCTTTGCCATTCAATAACAAAACAGGGAAGTAACGTTAGTGTAGTGACAGCAAGGTAAACTAAGCTAGCTTTGCTATGGAGAGAAGTTTTGAAGTTGTGGACTTCACCCCACCTGAGTGACTCGCCATCTCAATATGGTCATCTAATTCAGTTCTATGTGTAGGCTAAAGTAGAAAAGAAGAGGCGAATAGATAATCTTTCTTATTGACCATATGTTTAGCCAAACTGGGGGGAGCTGGCTAGCCTATCTAACCTTAAGCTAGCATATATTTCTCTGTCAAATCAAAAGTATGCCAAGATCCAGTGTCTGGAATGTTTCATGTGATACTCGTTCTACAAAACCTTGCTGCGAAAGTACCTTGCAACCTAGTTTCAAAGCAGTATGTTTGGCCTCTGAGACGCAGAGGCCAAAGGTACAGTTGAAGTCGGAAGTTTACATACACCTTAGCCAAATACATTTAAACTCAGTTTTTCACAATTCTTGACCTTTAATCCTAGTAAAAATTCCCTGTCTTAGGTCAGTTAAGATAACCACTTTATTTTAAGAATGTGAAATGTAATAGAGAGAGTTATTTATTTCAGCTTTTATTTATTTTATCACATTCCCAGTGGATCAGAAGTTTACAAACACTCAATTAGTATTTGGTAGCATTGCCTTTAAATTGTTTAACTTGGGTCAAACGTGGTTTCGGGTAGCCTTCCACAAGCTTCCCACAATAAGTTGGGTGAATTAGAGCTGGTGTAACTGAGTCAGGTTTGTAGACCTCCTTGCTCGCACACGCTTTTTCAGTTCTGCCCACACATTTTCTATGGGATTGAGGTCAGGGCTTTGTGATGGCAACTCCAATACCTTGACTTTGTTGTCCTTAAGCCATTTTGCCACAACTTTGGAAGCGTGCTTGGGGTCATTGTCCATTTGGAAGACCCATTTGCGACCAAGCTTTAACTTCCTGACTGATGTCTTGAGATGTTGCTTCAATATATCCACATACTTTTCCTGCCTTATGATGCCATCTATTTTGTGAAGTGCACCAGTCCCTCCTGCAGCAAAGCACCCCCACAACATGATGCTGCCACCCCCGTGATTCACAGTTGGGATGGTGTTCTTCGGCTTGCAAGCATACCCCTTTTTCCTCCAAACATAACGATGGTCATTATGGCCAAACAGTTCTATTTTTGTTTCATCAGGCCAGAGGACATTTCTCCAAAAAGTACGATCTTTGTCCCCATGTA
This sequence comes from Hucho hucho, assembly GCA_003317085.1. Classification (NCBI taxonomy): domain Eukaryota; kingdom Metazoa; phylum Chordata; class Actinopteri; order Salmoniformes; family Salmonidae; genus Hucho; species Hucho hucho. The sequence goes on from QNTS01002623.1 coordinate 103,180, forward strand.
CAGTTGCAAACCGTAGTCTGGCTTTTTAATGGCGGTTTTGGAGCAGTGGCTTCTTCCTTGCTGAGCGGCCTTTCAGGTTATGTCGATATAGGACTCGTTTTGCTGTGGATATAGATACTTTTGTACCTGTTTCTTCCAGCATCTACACAAGGTCCATTGCTGTTGTTCTGGGATTGATTTGCATTTTTCGCACCAAAGTACGGTCATCTCTAGGAGACAGAACGCGTCTCCTTCCTGAGCGGTATGGTGGCTGTGTGGTCCCATGGTGTTTATACTTGCGTACTATTGTTTGTACAGATGAACGTGTTACCTTCAGGCGTTTGGAAATTGCTCCCAATGATGAACCAGACTTGTGGAGGTCTACAATTTTTTTCTGAGGTCTTGGCTGATTTCTCTTGATTTTCCCATGATGTCAAGCAAAGAGGCACTGAGTTTTAAGGTAGGCCTTGAAATACATCTGCAGGTACACCTCCAATTGACTCAAATTATGTCAATTAGCCTATCAGAAGCTTCTAAAGCCATGTCATAATTTTCTGGAATTTTCCAAGCTGTTTAAAGGCACAGTCAACTTAGTGTATGTAAACTTCTGACCCACTGGAATTGTGATACAGTGAATTATAAGTGAAATAATCTGTCTGTAAACCATTGTTGGAAAAATGACTTGTCACGCACAAAGTAGATGGCCTAACCGACTTGCCAAAATTATAGTTTGTTAACAATACATTTGTGGAGTGGTTTTTGTGGACAAATGTGGACTCCAACCTAAGTCCACATTTGTGGACTCCAACCTAAGTGTATGTAAACTTCTGACTTCAACTGTAAATACATGTTACCGTGGAAACGATATCAACTACTGCGGGTTAAATGCCCGCGGTCTTCAGTCCGCTCAGCGGTCCTAAACACATTGTGTTTTGTGACAAACTGCACATTTTAGAGTGGCCTTTTGTTGTCCCCAGCACAAGTTGCACCTGTGGAATTATCATGTTTAATCAGCTTCTTTATATCTTGTCAAAGGAGAAATGCTCACTAACAAATGTGTGCATAAAATCTGAGAGAAATAAGCTTTTTGTGTGGATGGAACGTTTCTGGGATCTTTTATTTCAGCTCATGAAACATGGGACCAACACTTTACATGTTTCTTTTTATATTTTTGTTCAGTATAGAACATCATAGGTTGTACTGTGCATGTCTGGCAGTGTGTTTATGAACTTGACATAACGTCATTAGATACTGTAGAAATCAGCATATCGCCACATCTCCCCCTGAAGCAAGATTGCTGATCCCATTATGGTCTGAGACGAGCCACCCGGACAGCTGATGAAACTGTGGGTTTGCACAACCGAAGAATTTCTGCACAAGCTGTCAGAAACCGTCTCAGGGAAGCTCATCTGCATGCTCGTCGTCCTCACCAGGGTCTTAACCTGACTGGCGTCGTAACTGACTTCATAGGGCAAATGCTCACCTTCGATGGCCACTGGCACGCTGGAGAAGTGTGCTCTTCATGGATTAATCCTGGTTTCAGCTGTATCGGGCAGATGGCAGACAGCGTGTTTGGCGTTGTGTGGGTGAGCGGTTTGCAACGTTGTGAACAGAGTGCCCCATGGTATGGGCAGTCATAAACTACGGACAACAAACACAATTGCATTTTATCTTTGGCAATTTGAATGCACAGTGTTACCGTGACAAGATCCTGAGGCCCATTGTCGTGCCATTCATCCACCGCCATCACCATGTTTCAGAATGATAATGCACTGCCCCATGTCACAAGGATCTGTACACAATTCCTGGAAGCTGAACATTAACATTTCCCAGTTCTTCCATGGCCTGCATACTCACCAGACATGTCACCCATTGAGCATGTTTGGGATGCTCTGGATCAACGTGTGTTCCAACAGCGTGTTCCAGTTCCCACCAATATCCAGCAACTTTGCACAACCATTGAAGAGGAGTGGGACAACATTCCACAGGCCACAATCAGCAGCCTGATCAACTCTATGCGAAGGAGAAGATTTGCACTGCATGAGGCAAATAGTGGTCACACCAGATACTGACTGGTTTTCTGATCCACACACCTACTTTTTTTTTAAAGGTATCTGTGACCAACAGATGCATATCTGTATTCCCAGTCATGTGAAATTCATAAATTAGGGCGTAATGAATTAATTTTAATTGACTGATTTCCTTATTTAAACTGTAACTCAGTTAAATCTCATTATTGTTGCCTGTTTTTCTAACTTGCTAGCTGCTTAATTTGCAAATCTGACTTGAAATTAGGTATAGTTAGTGAATGTTAGCTAGCTAGCTAACTAACGTTAACTAGCAGGGATCTTTTGGCTAGCCAGTTGGAATTGAACGATTATTGAAAGCAAGCTGGCTACATCCTTTCAAACCTGAAATGGCAATGGATAGGCTACAGCTAGCAAGATCTGGCATGATAGCCAATCAAGATCCCTCCATCTTGCAGTTAAAAAAGCTGTTAGCACGGTAGCTAGCTTGCTAATGTTAGCTTTGTATTTAGCTAACTGTTAGTTACATCAGTGTCATAGCTAGCTACATTATTTGATAATGCTAATGAGCCAGGCTAGCTAACTTTGCTTGCTAGTGTAACCAACTCACCACAAGTCACCAACAACACCAGGTAGTCTCAGTTTTGAGGGTTGGCAGCCCACAGAAGTAGTAGCTAGCATATGATGTAACAGTTAATCCATATCCAGCCCAAGACTGTTGAACAACTTTTTGGAAGCCCATTTTCACTAGAGTATTTTGCGATCAATATGTGCATTGCACATCAAGCTCCTGCCAAACATAATATGTGGCAGACCACCCATCTACACCGTAATGTCTGAAGAAGACTGTTTCTCAGTTCATTCTGGTGCAATACACACAGGACACTCACGGATGATTGGGCTGCACTGGCCTCCTCCGGGCAGAAGGTCCTTGAGGATGTTGAGGAACATGATGAAGCTGAGAACCAGTTTAACCTTGAAGGGGATGCGCTTGCTCTCTCCCAGCGGCAGGGCAAAGCTGCCCACATCAGCCAAGATGATTAGTATACTGGGCAGGACCAGGGACAGAAACGGGTTTTCGGACCGCATTTTCAGCGACACCTGTGAAGACAGACAGGTAATCCGGCTAAGGAGCATTGGTGTCTCTAAGGGGTCTTTGGCCTGGTTTGCTAACTACCTCAGAGTGCAGTGTATAAAGTCAGAAAATCTGCTGTCTCAGCTACTGCCTTTCACCAAGGGAGTACCCCAAGTCTCAATCCTAGGCCCCACATTCTTCTCAATTTACATCAACATAGCTTTGGCAGTAGGAAGCTCTCTCATCCATTTATATGCAGATGATATGGTCTTATACTCAGCTGGCCCCTCCCCGGATTGTGTGTTAAATGCTCTACAACAAAGCTTTCTTAGTGTCCAGCAAGCTTTCTCTGCTCTTAACCTTGTTCTGAACACCTCCAAAACAAAGGTCATGTGGTTTGGTAAGAAGAATGCCCCTCTCCCCACAGGTGTGATTACTACCTCTGAGGGTTTAGAGCTTGAGGTAGTCACCTCATACAAGTACTTGGGAGTATGGCTAGACAGTACACTGTCCTTCTCTCAGCAGGCTAAAGTTAAATCTAGACTTGGTTTCTTCTGTCGTAATCGCTCCTCTTTCACCCCAGCTGCCAAACTAACCCTGATTCAGATGACCATCCTACCCATGCTAGATTTCGGAGACATCATTTATAGATAAGGCAGGTAAGGGTGCTCTCGAGTGGCTAGATGTTCTTTACCATTCAGCCATCAGATTTGCCACCAATGCTCCTTATAGGACACATCACTGCACTCTATACTACTCTGGAAACTGGTCATCTCTGTATACCTGTCGCAAGACCCACTGGTTGATGCTTATTTATAAAACCCTCTTAGGCCTCACTCCCCCTATCTGAGATATCTACTGCAGCTCTCATCCTCCACATACAACACCCGTTCTGCCAGTCACATTCTGTTAAAGGTCCCCAAAGCACACACATCCCTGGGTTGCTCGTCTTTTCAGTTCACTGCAGCTAGTGACTGGAACGAGTTGCAACAATCACTCAAACTGGACAGTTTTATCTCAATCTCTTCATTCACAGACTCAATCATGGACACTCTTACTGACAGTTGTGGCTGCTTTGCGTGATGTATTGTTGTCTCTACCTTCTTTGTGCTGTTTTCTGAGCCCTTTGTGCTGTTGTCTGTGCCCAATAATGTATGTACTGTGTTTTGTGCTGCTACCATGTTGTGTTGCTACCATGTTGTTGTCATGTCAAAAATACAACTGAAATCACCAGGAGCACTCACTAACCCATAGATAGTTGCGATCATCTCTGCCTCCTTTAGCATTGAGTTCCACGTTCTCGGTAAGCCAATCCCCACGGTTTGCACTAGTTGTGCTCACATTCCCAAAGTTCAGGAACATGTCACATCCTGGATAAGCAGATATTTGATACTAGTTCACTCACTCAAAGATCATAACATAGAAACAAAAATTGTTTTGTTATAAGCTATCAATAGGCATTGTGGGTGTAACAATTCACAAAATGTTTGCTTTCGTTCATTCCTTGATTTTTGGCTCTTTGTTCAGTTTTAGCTTGGTTCTCAGGAGTGGATGGAAAAACTACCACACAAATACAAAAAATATTTTATAAAATGGACATTTTGACAATTGCAAGATTTCCCCTTTCAGTCACATCGATTTTTTTGTTAGCTGTTGTTTGTAGTGGCTGTTCAGAGAAAACCGAACCTTGGGTTATAACTTTAGTTAAATATGGAATCTTTAGTAGGGGACAACGAAAACGTTTAAGGTCTTTGATAGGCTGATGTGGAATTTGTTACAGGAAATAATCATCTGATGATGTTAGCATATGGCTAAATCTGCCAAGTTATGTAATGGGAACAGTTAACTTGCAGCCTTTGATCACATGAAACTACATCAACAATTTGAATTGTCAGATGCTTAAACTTTACCTAAAAATCTAACTTTTTCTAATGTTCAAGTATGGCCCCACTGTGTCCAGCCCACTAACGAGCACCAAAAGAAATGCTAGACAGTCAGGATGCATAGAAAATTCCAAAGACGACAAATACACTGAAATGCATTATATACTAAATTGCATTAGGCTATACAGACAAAACAATTTGGTTAGTAAGATCTTTGGTAAATAGTTGTGTGCAAGAGGTTTGAAATGATGCACTTACCACTAATTTTCCACACATTAAGGGCGATGGCACAGAAATCTGAAGCGAAGGGGTAATTGTACAGATTGACCTCACAGCCCACCACAGTGTTCATGATGACCATGTGCTCTATAGTCCCGTTGCTGTGCACCAGCAAATCCTTGTTGCCGTGCTTCATCGTTGTTTTCACTCTTTAGACATGAGAGGTTGAGGACAGACAACTTGATTGTTCTACTAAAACTGTCACACCTAAACATTTGGCCACTTAAAACATATTAGTACTATATCTCTAATTCTGTCCATGTTTCACTCGCTATTTAGAAGATTACACATAAATTGACTGTTATAAAATCTAAATTAAAAATTGTAATTAAACATGACAGGCTATTGTATTCTGTTGTAAGTGAACTCACCCATTAGTCACATGGAGTTCAGGAGTCCAGATTTTGCTGACAGGCAGGACCACCATATCATGATGATAGACTGATGTATCCCATGATAAATCAGGGTCTACCCAAGACTGTAGTTTACAATCATAATCATGAGTGTTGTTACAAAATGGCACATTTACTTAAATGTCTCCCTGGATGTTTTGTGCCTACACTCTTAGAAAAAGGGGTTACAAAAGGGTTCTGCAGCTGTCCCCATAGGAAAACACTTTTTGGTTCCAGGAAGAACCCTCTGTGGAAAGGGTTCTACATTGAACCCAAAAGGGTTCTACCTGGAATCAAAAAGAGTTCTTCAAAAGGTTCTCTTATGGAGACAGTCGAATAACCATTTTAGGTTATAGATAGATAAAAAAAAAAAGGTGCTAAGAGTATACTTACCAGCGGGACTTCCAGACGACTCTCAAAGCGGAGGTTTTTTGTGTCCTAAAAGGAAGAGAATAATTCCTCATCACATAACATATTGACATTTCTATCATTATCTCTGAAACTCATCACAATGTACAGAACTCAATTAAAAGGAACGGAAAGGGACTTACGACAGACATAGTTTCGTACACTATTGACGGCACACGGATAATTGAGATGCACCGTGGAGACTGTGGCTGACTCAGAGCTTCTTTTGCAATCATCATGCTGGCCAGACATCGACGTGTCGTACAGGATGGTGTGGCTGCACTGGATGAAGTGGCTGCACTGGATGAAGTGGCTGTGTTGGAGAGTTGGCCTGCGCTGGCTGTGTTGGATGGTTGGGATGTACTGGCTGTATTAGATAGTGGTTGGATAGTAGTAATTGCTGCATTGGATAGAGTGCCTGATACAGATACTGTGGAACCAGAGATGGGTATTTAATTTCAGAATATAATATAGGATTTATTCAGCGCTTTTCTAGGAACCAAAGAGGCTTTCCAATAGTTCAACAACACAACAACACAGTACAATAAATTACACAGTCAAAATGAAATGGGATAAGGTTGTTGCATGTCTTCAAAGTAGTGACTCACTGTGAAAAGTGATCATGCTCTCTGTATATTGCGCTGTATCTAAACCTGATACTCTATCACTAGTCCATTATCAGTTACGTTCTGAGAACAATGTTTTTTAGAGCTTGGTAAGTGCATGGTTGTCCTATGGTTATTTTGCATCCAACCTTCCCACAACTTTTCTGGGAATGGTGCAGGATAGTTGCTTGGATTCGGAACGTTCTAAGAATGTAATAAAAATTAAATACAATCCATTCTCAGAAAGTTAAGAAAACCTTCTATAAAAACCACAAGAAAATTGTTGTAATGTTCAGAGAATGTTTGAAGATTGTTATCTAAAAACATATAGATTTCGTTCTCAGCATCAGGTGTGTTGGTCGCGCCCACTAATTGGCCACACCTGATCTTAATGAGTGCTTGTTACCTTTGAAATGGGGTCTGTTACATGAGTAAAAAAGATGTGCATGCTCATCCCAAGAATCATTTATTTTTGTCTATTTTCAAAGGATAAATCTAAGAACATTAACAACTACATAGTTCAGAACAATATAACAATATAGAAGAAAATTAATCGCATTTTACAAGAACCAATATTACTCCCTAAAAATACAACTCTATGGAACAATCCTTGGAAAGCTTTTCAGAATTCACTGCTAAATTGGTACATATAGAATTCTAAAGGAATGGAAACCATAAAATGACTTGCTAACAGGAAATTATTTCCATGACAGAATTAAAATGCAATTTTGGACTGGCCAATGTAAATATTTTCAAATACATGCAACTTACATATCACTAAATTTAGATTTGAAATCTTTTGGACATCAGAGCAACCCTGGGGTAATCTATTTGAGTCAGAAAATGATGTTCATATGATATAAGATACAGTGGGGAAAAAAAGTATTTAGTCAGCCACCAATTGTGCAAGTTCTCTCACTTAAAAAGATGAGAGAGGCCTGTAATTTTCATCATAGGTACACTTCAACTATGACAGACAAAATGAAGAAAAAAAATCCAGAAAATCACATTGTAGGATTTTTAATGAATTTATTTGCAAATTATGGTGGAAAATAAGTATTTGGTCACATACAAACAAGCAAGATTTCTGGCTCTCACAGACCTGTAACTTCTTCTTTAAGAGGCTCCTCTGTCCTCCACTCGTTACCTGTATGAATGGCACCTGTTTGAACTTGTTATCAGTATAAAAGACACCTGTCCACAACCTCAAACAGTCACACTCCAAACTCCACTATGGCCAAGACCAAAGAGCTGTCAAAGGACACCAGAAACAAAATTGTAGACCTGCACCAGGTTGGGAAGACTGAATCTGCAATAGGTAAGCAGCTTGGTTTGAAGAAATCAACTGTGGGAGCAATTATTAGGAAATGGAAGACATACAAGACCACTGATAATCTTCCTCGATCTGGGGCTCCACGCAAGATCTCACCCCGTGGGGTCAAAATGATCACAAGAACGGTGAGCAAAAATCCCAGAACCACACGGGGGGACCTAGTGAATGACCTGCAGAGAGCTGGGACCAAAGTAACAAAGCCTACCATCAGTAACACACTACGCCGCCAGGGACTCAAATCCTGCNAATGGGGCCATGTATCGTGAGATTTTGAGTGAAAACCTCCTTCCATCAGCAAGTGCATTGAAGATGAAACGTGGCTGGGTCTTTCAGCATGATAATAATCCCAAACACACCGCCCGGGCAACGAAGGAGTGGCTTCGTAAGAAGCATTTCAAGGTCCTGGAGTGGCCTAGCCAGTCTCCAGATCTCAACCCCATAGAAAATCTTTAGAGGGAGTTGAAAGTCCGTGTTGCCCAGCGACAGCCCCAAAACATCACTGCTCTAGAGGAGATCTGCATGGAGGAAAGGGCCAAAATACCAGCAACAGTGTGTGAAAACCTTGTGAAGACTTACAGAAAACGTTTGACCTCTGTCATTGCCAACAAAGGGTATATAACAAAGTATTGAGATAAACTTTTGTTATTGACCAAATACTTATTTTCCACCATATTTTGCAAATAAATTCATTAAAAATCCTACAATGTGATTTTCTGGATTTTTTTCCCTCATTTTGTCTGTCATAGTTGAAGTGTACGTATGATGAAAATTACAGGCCTCTCTCATCTTTTTAAGTGAGAGAACTTGCACAGTTGGTGGCTGACTAAATACTTTTTTTCCCCACTGTATACAAAACCTTGGAGAGAGCATATCCAACTGGCAATCTCTTAAATATATATATATAAACTATTGGAACCAAGGCTTAAAAAGAACTGATGTTGGCACAAGATGGAGGGAATGTTGGAGCTTAACTAACGAAATGACAGTTAATGAAAATGTACGCTTAATCCAGTATAAACTAAAGTATAGAATTTATTGTACAAGAGAAATTTCACAAATTCAGTCATGTTTTAAGTGAAAAATTAACGATGACTCAATAATCCATGCTTTCTGGTAATGCTATAAAGTCCAAAAGTTATGGGCGGAGCTAGAAAGTTGGCTGTCAGAAGCATTACAATGTAAACTTACTTTTAATCTGTCTGTCTGCGTATTTAATAAAATATATTAGATATTATAATATAAAATAGCTCCCAGGAAAACGTTCAAGGAACCAGAGTAAAACGTTATCAGAACCTTCCTGCAACCTAAAAATAAATGTTCTCAGAACAGCAACATTTTCACTTCTGTTCTCAGAACGTTTAAAAAACGTTCAGTTTTACCGGTCAGGAAACGTATGGCTGTGTTCCCACAACCAATGTAAAACCAAAAACAAACGTTCCCACAACTCCCAAGGAACCAAATGTGCTAGCTGGGTTATATTTATTTTATTTTTCATTACTTTAATAATATCATCTGTTTCTGACAAGCAATAAAATGAATATTGCAGTTTGCAATCGCATCTAATAAAAATGTTTTACACTGTTTTCTTCATATCTGCTAATAGGAACAAAGATTGCATTATTCTAACGCAATTCGCGCCTGTTTTAAAGAGTGTAATGGAGCCCAATGTCTTACCTGTTTGCAAGAGTAGGGAGAAGAGACATTTCAGCACGCTGTGGTCCATGGGTCTCATCCCTGCACGTCCTCCTGTCACAAAGCACATACTGTAGAGTCAGCACACACTGTCTTAGTAGAAATGAAGACGAGTTTCCTCTAATGAAACTGTTAGAAGGACTGAAAACCTACCTTTAGCTGCTTAGTGATCACCACTTGCTTTCTCCTGTCCTCTCTAGCCAATGATTCACCTGGGATGACTCTTATAAAGGCTGGTCTGGAACATTTGGTCTCCCCAGTCTTCCACAGCCACACACACCCACAAACTGTCTACATGTGAATATGATCCTCGATATTGTACAGGATGTGCTTGGCTATAATCCCCAAATAATGAGTTTTTAAATGAACCTCCCAGGATTCATTTCACCAACTTGTGTAAACAACAACCACAACAGACTGGTAATTGCTAATTACTGTGACTGGTCAGAAGCGGATATACTGTACCTCCACCTGCCACTAAACCCTATAGTTGGCCATATGTTTTACTGGACCTCAATAGGACCGTAGGCTATTATCATATTGTTGAGCACACAGACTTCATAGAGACAATAATACAAAGGGATTGAGTTGGTTTATTTGAAATGTCGTCATGCATGGGCACCAGACAGCATTGTGGTTTCAGTGGTACTGCTTTCTCTCTGGGTAATGGAGAAAGGTTGCTATCTCCTCACTGGTGGTTNATAAAACAACTTGTTTTGACAGCTGGTTGTGGACTAACAGTAACCTGTAGCTTAACCGTTTAGTGTGAACATTTACTGCAGGATCCATTCAGAATCAGCAAATTACTTAAGGGTGAGTGTTTTGCTAAAGATTTTTTGACCAAGACCGTGGTCTGAGACAATTAGGACTTGTGGATGTGCATGTACAGTACCATTTAAAAGTTTGGACACACTCATTTAAGGGTTTTTCTTTATTTTTACTATTTTCTACATTGTAGAATAATAGTGACGACATCAACACTATGAAATAACACATATGGAATCATGTAGTAAACAAAATATTGAAACAAATCAAAATATATTTTATATTTGAGATTCTTCAAAGTAGCCACCCTTTGCCTTGATGACAGCTTTGCACTCTCTTGGCATTCTATCAACCAGCTTAATGAGGTAGTCACCTGGAATGCATTTCAATTAACAGGTGTGCCTTGTTAAAAGTTAATCTGTGGAATTTCTTTCCTTCTTAATGCGTTCGAGCCAATCAGTTGTATTGTGACAAGATAGGGGTGGTATACAGAATATAGCCCTATTTGGTAAAAGACCAAGTCCATATTATGGCACGCACGTCTCAAATAAGCAAAGAGAAACCACAGTCCATCATTACTTTAAGATATGAAGATCAGTCAATCCGGAAAATTAAGAACTTCTAAAGTTTCTTCAAGTGCAGTCGCAAAAACCATAAAGCGCTATGATGAAACTGGCTCTCATGAGGACCGCCACAGGAAAGGAAGATCAAGAGTCTGCTGCAGAGGATAAGTTCATTAGAGTTAACTGCACCTCAGATTGTAGCCGAAATAAATGCTTCACAGAGTTCAAGTAACAGACACATCTCAACATCAACTGTTTAGAGACTGCGTGAATCAGGCCTTCATGGTCGAATTGCTGCAAAGAAACTCCAGCTAAAGGACACCAGTAAGAAGAAGAGACTTGCTTGGGCCAAGAAACACGAGCAATGGACATTAGATCGGTGGAAATCTGTCCTATTGTCTGATGGGTCCAAATCAGATTTTTGGTTCCAACCGCCGTGTCTTTGTGAGACTCAGAGTAGGTGAACAGATGATCTCTGCATGTGTTGTTCCCACCGTGAAGCATGGAAGAGGAGGTGTGATGGTGTGGGGTGCTTTGCTGGTGACACTGTCTGTGATTTATTTAGAAATCAAGGCACACTTAATCAGCATGGCTACCACAGCATTCTGCAGCGATACACTATCCCATTTCGTTTGCCCTTAGTGGGACTATCATTTGTTTTTCAACAGGACAATGACCCAAAACACACCTCCAGTCTGTGTAAGGGCTATTTGACAAAGGAGAGTGATGGAGTGCTGCATCAGATGACCTGGCCTCCACAATCAGCCGACCTCAACCCAATTAAAATAGTTTGGGATAAGTTGTACCGCAGAGGGAAGGAAAAGCAGCCAACAAGTGCTCAGCATATGTGGAAACTCCTTCAAGACTGTTGGAAAAGCATTCCTCATGAAGCTGGTTGAGAGAATGTCAAGAGTTTGCAAAGCTTTCCTCAAGGCAAAGGGGGGCTTCTTTGAAGAATCTAAAATATATTTTGATTTGTTTAACACTTTTTTGGTTACTACATGATTCCATATGTGTTATTTCATAGTTTTGATGTCTTCACTATTATTCTACAATGTAGAAATTAGTAAAAATAAAGAAAAACCCTTGAATGAGTAGGTGTCACTTCCGATGTACCGGTAGGTCGGTATGAAATAGAGGTTGCAGGTTTCACATTCATGCTCAGCACAGCACCTGGTTTCAATCAGAGTATCATTCTGTGTGCTGCCTTCCACTGGTTATGTTAAGCCATCAAAGTCCTCCGGGGTGAAATGAGCAACGCATACAGTAGACGTGAGCACAGTTCCCTTACTCCAATATGCTCGCTTCAACCGGACAAACCGGTCCCACTTCAAAACTAACTTCTCGTTTTTGGGCCACAAATGAGTCGTAACCCTGTCCTTGTGGGAATTACTGCACTAGCTACAAACAACGGAAAACTACTACAACACTCGCTTGCTCGACTACCACTGCCAAACACACAGGATAAGAGGAGATGCAGTTTTCCGTGTGCATTTATATGGTTTCTTCTTTGTGGATCTACATAGTAGCTCACCAGCACCAACACTTGGTTTGGAATGTAATTACCTGCTAGCATGGCTAGTAGCTAACATTAGGCAGCTGGAACTAGCTAGCTATGACATTGAGAAATAGTGTATTGTGGGTAATTCCGAAGATCTGGAAATAAGTTTAAAAATATGTGTAAAGAATAATTATGTTTGTCGTTATAAGTAACCAGATGGTGACTACTAAGTCTTTGACCACACTCTTTTGTTACTTTGGTGAGTAAAAACTTCTGCTTCCTACACTTTAAGAATGTAAAAGAGTAGAAAAGAAACCATTGATTACACCTAGGAATTTACTGTTGCAGAAAAGTTGTCCTTGAATCGCTGCTCTCTATTCCTCAACATGAACCACATTCCAGATTTACTCACATACAATTACTCTGATTTGAATATGACCTGACCTGAATCAGTCAGAGGGGTCCATCACACTGCTAAATACTGTACAATGGGTTGGGCCTGAACCATCCACCAGTAACTACAGTATAGCAATTTAACACTGGAATGGTACATGTGCAGTAGATGAATGTGCAAAGTAAAAATACTGGGGTGCAAAGGAGCAAGATAAATAAATGACTACGGTAGGGGATGAACAATGTGCATCCCTCAGTTTTATGTCATTGGTGTTACTGCTTTGAAAATCACTGATTACAAAGATGCAGTGTACAAGGACCTTGATCATTCTCACCAGTGGCAAACTGTTATCAGGGGAGGGGTCTATATTAAATATAATTATTAGCTAATCATACCATTTTAGTATGTCATAAATGTGGTGTGTCTAAATATGTAATAAGTTCTGTGTGAAGCTGGTGAAGAGGAGTCAGGCGCAGGACAGCAGAATTGAGCAATAAACGTATTTACTCAAGTTATTCACAAACAATACAACTCTTAAATAGCGAGCCCACAAACAAAAGACCGTATTACATACAAACAAACAATCACTCACAAACAAACATGGAGGAACAGAGGGTTAAATAATGAACAAGTAATTGTGGGATTGAAACCAGACGTGTAAAACAAGACAAAAACAATGGAACATGAAAAGTGGATCGGCAATGGCTAGAAAACCGGTGACGTCGACCGCCGAACGCCGCCCAGGCAAGGAGAGGGACCGACTTCGGTGGAAGTCGTGACAGTACCCCCCTTGACGCGCAGCTCCAGCAGCGCACCGACACCGGCCTCGGGGACGACCCGGAGGACGAGGTGCAGGGCGATCCGGATGTAGACGGTGGAACTCCCGCAGCAACGAAGGGTCCAGAACGTCCTCCACCGGCACCCAGCATCTCTCCTCCGGACCGTACCCCTCCCACTCCACGAGGTACTGAAGGCCCCTCCTCCGACGCCTCGAGTCCAGGATGGCTCGAACAGTATACGCCAGGGCCCCCTCGATGTCCAGAGGGGGCGTAGGAACCTCCCGCACCTCAGACTCCTGGAGTGGACCAGCCACTACCGGCCTGAGGAGAGACACATGGAACGAGGGGTTAATACGGTAATCTGAGGGAAGCTGTAACCTGTAGCATACCTCGTTCAGTCTCCTCTGGACTTTGAATGGCCCCACAAACCGCGGACCCAGCTTCCGGCGGGGCAGGTTTCGGGTCGAGAGCCAGACCCGGGCCTCACTGCGGTGGTGGTCGGCGCTCGCCTTCTGCCGCCTCACGGTCCGTTGCAGGTGCACATGGGCAGCGTCCCAAGTCTCCTCTGAGCGCTTAAAACATTCGTCCACCGCAGGAGCCTTGATCTGGCTCTGATGCCAAGGTGCCAGAACCGGCTGATACCCCAGTACACACTGGAAGGGAGAGAGGTTAGTGGAGGAGTGGGCCATCTCTGCCCATGGGATGAACGCAATATGACTGCAGAAACCTACCCACATCCTGGTTTACTCTCTCCACCTGCCCATTACTCTCTGGGTGAAAATCTGAGATGAGCCTGACCGAGCCCCCAGACGCTCCATAAACGCCCTCCATACCCTGGACGTGAACTGGGGACCCCGATCAAAGACTATACCCTCAGGCACCCCATAGTGCCGGAAGACGTGTGTGAACAGGGCCTCCGCAGTCTGTAGGGCCGTAGGGAGACCGGACAAAGGGAGGAGACGGCAGGACTTAGAAAACCGATCCACAACGACCAGGATCGTGGTGTTGCCCTGTGAGGGAGGAAGATCAGTCAAGAAGTCCACTGACAGGTGCGACCACGGCCGTTGTGGAACGGGTAGGGGTTGTAACTTCCCTCTGGGCAGGTGCCTAGGAGCCTTGCACTGGGCGCACACCGAGCAGGAGGAAACATAAACCCTCACGTCCTTGGCCAAGGTGGACCACCAGTACTTCCAACTAAGTCCGCGCCCTGTCCGACCAATGCCAGGATGACCAGAGGAGGGTGACGCGTGTGCCCAATATATCAACCGGTCGCGGACAGCAGACGGAACGTACAGATGCCCAGCTGGACACTGAGAGGGAGTGGGCTCTGTACGTAACGCCCGCTCGATGTCCGCGTCCAGCTCCCACACTACCGGTGCCAAAAGGCAAGAGGCCGGGAGTATGATCTATGGTGTGATCTATGGACCGCTCCTCCGTGTCATACATCCTGGACAGTGCGTCTACCTTAGCATTCTGGGAACCTGGTCTGTAGGACAGGGTGAAAACAAAACGGGTAAAGAACACCTTGCCTGGCGAGGGTTCAGTTTCTTCGCCGCCCAGATGTACTCGGTGGTCAGTCCAGATGAGAAAAGGGTGTTTAGCCCCCTCAAGCCAATGTCTCCACGCCTTCAGAGCCTTGACTACAGCCAACAACTCCCGGTCCCCCACATCATAGTTTCGCTCCGCCGGGCTGAGCTTCTTTGAAAAAAAAGCACAGGGGCGAAGCTTTGGTGGCGTACCTGAGCGCTGAGAGAGCACGGCTCCTATCCCAGCCTCGGACCCGTCCACCTCTACTATGAACGCCAAAGAGGGATCCGGATGAGCCAGCACGGGAGCCGAGGTAAACAGAGCCCTCAGGTGACCAAAAGCCCTGTCCGCCTCAGCCGACCGCTGCAGTCGCACCGGTCCCCCCTTCAGCAGTGAGGTAATGGGAGCCGCTACCTGACCAAAGCCCCGGATAAACCTCCGGTAGTAGTTGGCAAACCCAAGAAACCGCTGCACTTCCTTTACCGTGGTGGGAGTCAGCCAATTACGCACGGCTGAAATGCGGTCACTCTCCATCTCCACCCCTGAAGTGGAAATGCGGTACCCTAGGAAGGAGACGGACTGCTGGAAGAACAGACATTTCTCAGCCTTGACGTATAGGTCATGCTCCAACAGTCGACCAAGCACCCTGCGCACCAGGGACACATGCTCGGCGCGTGTAGCGCAGTATATCAGAATATACACAACTACACCCTGCCCGTGCAGGTCCCTGAAAATCTCGTCTACAAAAGCCTGGAAGACTGATGGAGCATTCATCAACCCGTACGGCATGACGAGGTACTCATAGTGCCCTGAGGTGGTACTAAATGCCGTCTTCCACTCGTCCCCCTCGCGGATACGCACCAGGTTATAAGCGCTCCTGAGATCCAATTTTGTGAAGAAGCGCGCCCCGTGCATTGACTCTATCGCACTGGCTATAAGAGGCAGCGGATAGCTGTACCTCACAGTGATCTGATTGATACCCCGATAGTAAATACACGGGCGCAGACCTCCATCCTTCTTCACAAAAAAGAAACTCGAGGAGGCAGGTGAAGTGGAGGGCCGAATGTATCTCTGCCCCAGGGATTCGGAGACATGTTTCCGTAGCCGCCGTCTCCTCCTGTGACAGAGGATACACGTGACTCCTGGGAAGTGCTGCATCTACCATGAGATTTATCGCACAATCCCCCCCCGTCGATGGGGTGGTAATTGAGTCGCCCTCTTCTTACAGAAGGTGAGAGCCAAATCGGCATATTCTGAGGGGATGCGCACGGTGGAGACCTGGTCTGGACTTTCCACCGTAGTCGCACCAATGGAAACCCCTACACACCTCCCTGAGCACTTTCATGACCACCCCTTGAGAGCCCTCTGTTGCCACGAAATTGTGGGGTCATGACAGGCCAACCAGGGTAGGCCCAGCACCACGGAAACGCAGGAGAATGAATAAGGAAGACACTGATTCTCTCCTTGTGACCCTCCTGCGTAACCATGTCTTGTGGAGCGGTGGCCTCCCTAATCAGCCCTGACCCTAATGGTCGACTATCTAGGGCGTGCACAGGGAAGGGCATATCCACAGGAACAATGGGGATCCCTAATCTATGGGCAAATAAACGGTCAATAAAATTCCCAGCTACGCCTGAATCTACAAGCGCCTTATGCTGGGAATGTGGGGAAAACTCAGGAAATGTAATAAACACATACATGTGAACAACAGGGGGCTCTGGGTGAGCCTGGTGCCGACTCACCTGGGGTGACACGATAGTGCCCTGCCTGGTACCTCGACACCGACCAGCAGTGTGCCCTCTGCGGCCACAGATGGTGCAGGGAATGGCCCCTCCTCCGGTCGCCCTAAGCGCAGCACCTCCCAGCTCCATGGGCATCGGAGTGGAGGTGCTGCGGGATGGAACAGACAGGCCCCGATCCGGACGTCCGCGGGTAGCCAGCAGGTTGTCCAGCCGGATGGACAGGTCCACCAGCTGGTCCAATGTGAGGGTGGTGTCTCGGCAGGCCAACTCCCGACGGACGTCCTCGCGCAGACTGCACCGGTAGTGATCGATCAGGGCCCTGTCGTTCCATCCCGCACTGGCGGGCAGAGTCCGGAAGTCCAAAGCGAAATCCTGCGCGCTCCTCGTCCCCTGCCTCAGAGGGAACAGACGTTCACCCACCGCTCGACCCTCAGGCGGGTGGTCGAAAACTGCCCAAAAGCGGTGAGTGAACTCTGCGTAATGGTCCAATGGCGCGTCTCCTTCACTCCATATGGCG
Source organism: Hucho hucho (assembly GCA_003317085.1). Classification (NCBI taxonomy): domain Eukaryota; kingdom Metazoa; phylum Chordata; class Actinopteri; order Salmoniformes; family Salmonidae; genus Hucho; species Hucho hucho. The sequence goes on from QNTS01002623.1 coordinate 120,641, forward strand.
TTGGCCCACTCCAGGGCTTTGCCTGAGAGGCAGGAGACGAGGGTGGACACACTCTCACGTCCCGATGGAGCCGGGTGGACGGTCGCCAGGTAGAGTTCCAGCTGGAGTAGGAACCCCTGGCATCCGGCAGCCGTCCCATCATACTCCCTCGGGAGCGCGGGTCGAATCCCGCTAGGACCAGGTGAAGGAGGGATGGACAGTGGGCCTGGTGGAGACGCTGGCAGACCTCCTTCTCTCTCCCATCGATCCATCGTCTGCAGCACGCGATCCATGGCGGGGCCCAGACGTTGCAACATGGTCGCGTGCTGCTGGACGCGCTCCTCTACTGCCACAGGGAGGGAGTCTGATCCTGCTGACTCCATTCTTCGGGTGAGTGATTCTGTAATAAGTCCTGTGTGAAGCTGGTGAAGAGGAGTCAGGCGCAGGACAGCAGAATTGAGCAATAAACGTATTTACTCAAATAATTCACAAACAATACAACTTTTTAATAGCAAGCCCACAAACAAAGGACCGTATTACATACAAACAATCACTCACAAACAAACATGGGGGAACAGAGGGTTAAATAATGAACAAGTAATTGTGGGATTGAAACCAGATGTGTAAAACAAGACAAAAACATTGGAACATGAAAAGTGGATCGGCAATGGCTAGAAAACCGGTGACGTCGACCGTCGAACACCGCCCGAGCAAGGAGAGGGACCGACTTCGGCGGAAGTCGTGACAAAATACAAAGTTTCACTTGATGTTAGTCCATTTAAATGAAGGGAAATGACATTGTGAGCAATATTAATAATCATGTAAATTATTTTTAAAGGATTTGATGACCTGGTGTACTACTCCTACTGTTGGCACAATGTTATCATAATGGTAAAACAATTATTAAAAGTGATTTAAAATACATTTTAAATAAAAAATAATCTAGAGAAATTAAGTGCCACCATAATTCAAGGACTTTAAACATTAGAGATGTGTTAATTCAGGACTCATATATGCACAGGCATTTCTCTAGGCAGGACGTCCACATGTTTCAGAGTCCTGTTGAAAATAGTTATTTTCTGGCAAGGCAACTAGCTATGGTCATGAAGTGAAAAGTTGTAATATTGCAAGGTGGAGCGCGCACACACAATACTTTTGAAAACTAAGTGTTTATGAAGCTGAAGCATTAAACAGAACAAGTTATTGTACTGTTAACATTATGCCATTATCTCATGAGTTCACAAATAGACTGGCAAATGATACTATGGTGCCCGTTGAAGTTTTGCCATTCCCAGTCATGTTGTGTTCCGGTAACAAACTCTTATATCCATTACTAACAACACTAAAGGAACACATAGATGCCATCTCTCGTCATCTTGTGTCCCGATAACAGACTCTTATATCCATTAATAGCAACACTAAAGGAACACGTAGATGTACATCAGAGCATGTTTGGAAATCAAAGAAAAGTGGCTCAATGTCAGGGTTGCATTATGAATGACATAGCATGTCTGCCACCCATCAGCCTGGCTACCTTCTTGAGGGTGATCCTTATCATGGCTATAGACTCAAAAGGTCATAAGAGGTCAGATCCCATAGAAATGGAGTATGCTATCTTTACTGAGTGGATTTCATGGTGACTGTCTTCAGTATAAGGCATGTCTTAATGCTATTGTACATTGAGAGAATCGACAAGGGACTATGCCAAACTCTGTGAATGTACTTTCACATCAAGTTAATGTCTATTTTGCAATAGATTTACAAAATAACTTTACTCTAAAAGCAATTATTTGGCGTCCTTACTGTCATTATGTCTAGGGGTCCTAGCTACATGGTCTGTAACCTGACTCATTATGTCTAGGGGTCCTAGGCCTAGCTACATGGTCTGTAACCTGACTCATTATGTCTAGGGGTCTTAGGCCTAGCTACATGGTCTGTAACCTGACTCATTATGTCTAGGAGTCTTAGGCCTAGTACATGGTCTGTAACCAGACTCATTATGTCTAGGGGTCCTAGGCCTAGTACATGGTCTGTAACCTGACTCATTATGTCAAGTGGTCCTAGCTACATGGAACCTGACCCATTAGGTCTAGGGGTCTTAGTCCTAGCTACATGGTCTGTAACCTGACTCATTATGTCTTGTGGTCCTAGCTACATGGAACCTGACTCATTATGTCTTGTGGTCCTAGCTACATGGAACCTGACTCATTATGTCTAGGGGTCCTAGGCCTAGCTACATGGTCTGTAACCTGAATCATTATGTCTAGGGGTCTTAGGCCCAGGTACATGGTCTATAACGTGATTGGATGTTTGTGTAAATGTGAGAACTAAACATATGTGTGTCACAACCTGATCTGTTGTTTCACCTGTCTTTGTGCTTGTCTCCACTCCCCTCCAGGTGTCGCCCATCTTCCCCTGTGTATTTATACCTGCGTTCTCTGTTTGTTTGTTGCCAGTTCGTTTTGTTTCGCGAAACCTACCAGCGTTTGTTTCCCTGCTCCTGTCTGTTCTTGCTCCTGTTTTCTAGTCCTTCCTGGTTTTGACCATTCTGCCTGCCCTGAGCCTGCCTGCCGTTCTATACCTTGCCCCACCTCTCTGGATTATTGACCCCTGCTTGCCCTGACCCTGAGACATCCTGCCGTTCTGGACCTTTGCACCCTCTCTGGATTGCTGACCTCTGCCTGCCTTGACCTGTCGTTTGCCTGCCCCTGTACGAGACACTGTCTGCATCTGGGTCATACTTGAAACCTGATAATGTGGCCGTGTGTTGAATCCACTTTACTACCTTAGGTTCCGGGCCAGCTCAGTCATGACTCCCATGGTCGTTCAAGCAGATTAGTATTCGTTGGTGGTAACCCAAAAATAAATATGTACCGCCCAAAAAATAAAATACAAAAAATAACTAACACAATATAACTACAAATACTGACAGGCCAAGAGACATCTGGTCACAGATTGCCAATCAATTGCTACCACCTGTTGTGCTTATCAAGGCTTCCTGGCAGAGACTTTGACCAGGTTGGTGCTGCCACCTGGGGATGGGGTGTGGAAGTGTATCCTGGTAGTGTGTTGCCTAATGGTGTGCTAACACTAAACTAACCCCCACATCATAACAGGATAAATTCTCTAAAACATCCCAAGAAGTAAAAACAGGAGCATGGGATGTCCCCACGCAAGAGTTTTCATTCACCAAATGACCTTTTCCTGCTCAGGTCACTTATGGTGAGGAAAACCTCCTGGCCCTATGCCAACTGCAATAAAATGTGTTTCAACAAAGCCTTCTTCCATATTGAAAATCGAAATAGCATAGACATCTAGCAAGGAAACTTTAATTTGTCTGTAAATATATTACACCGGTCATAAAATCTTATGGATCGACACAATAGGGTTTTTCTCAGGGGTGGTGTGATTGGTCCCATATCATCAGACTCAATGACATGGGACTTTGCCTCTGGGCCAGTCCTGCCCTCAGAGGGTCACACTCACCTGTAAATAGGTTATAAGTGAGAGACTGACCGTAACAACTCCTAGACAAACAGGTAAATCCAGGCTGCTATGTTGTGTCTCAGTGAAAACAACCTCACGTCTCAAACACACACCTACGACTGAAGTAAGTGGCATCATTAAGTAACAGAAATTAGATAAGGTTTGACTTTTTTTTATAAAGGCAGGGTTGTGTCCAAGTGATTTTTGGTTTCTTCTTTCTGGGCTATTTGTGGTGACTTTTTATGTTGAAACATTTTCGAATGCTGTGTGTGTGGCAGGCACAGTTGTGTTTGTGTAAAGAGGATATTTTCTTGTCTTTCACCCACACGTCCAGTTTCTGTAAAAATGTGTCAGTGCAGCATTTGTTACAGGTTCATCTAAACATACCAGAAACATTATTCATACACTAGTTCAATTAAACGTTCATATTTTCTTTATTCTCAGCTTATTATACAGCTAAAGTCTAATGTTTCAATTTAAGTTAACATTTCTGAATCAGTACTTTTGATAGTGGGAACAAACTGAGCAAATAAATGTGGCTACACTTTATTTGGATACTCCATCTGTAGATGCTCTATAGACTATCAGTAACATTTCAACTAACTATCTACAACCATAACCCTAGCTCTAACCCTAACCTTAACCCTTATGACCATCTGTCGAGCATCTACAGATGGAAAATCCGGACTTTCCAAATAAAGTGTGACCGTAAGTTTTGTTTTGAAATAGGCTATTGGAACCTGAAGATCTTTCCAAAGGTGTTATTTCTTGTAAATTAATACACAGTTGCAAAACAGGAGGTGTAAAATAGTTTTTTGTGATGCCATTAATCAGTGGTGGAAAAGTATACCATTGACATACTTGAGTAAAAGGAAAGATACCTTAATAGAAAATGACTCATTTGAAAGTGAGAGTCACCCAGTAAAATATTACTTGAGAAAAAAGTCTAAAAGTATTTGGTTTTAAGTATCAAAAATAAATGCAATTGCTAAAATATACTTAAGTATCAAAAGTAAAAGTATAAATCAAGTTAAGATATGTAACTTTCATAATATAGAAATCATCCCTGTATGATGTATTTTGCATCATGCATCGTGTGATGCAAAATGTATTTTGAAAGTTACATATCTTGAAAACTTTACTGCTGACAAGCAAAACATTGTCGACAATGGACTAATGAAACAAATACCAAAACATCGTTTTTGGGTGGAGTTTTCCTTTAAGCAAACTAGACGGCACCGTTTTTTATTGATTTGTATTTATGGAGAGCCAGGGGCACACTCCAACACTCAGACATAATTTACAAACGAACCATGTGTATTTAGTGAGTCCGCCAGATCAGAAGCAGAAAGGATAACCAGGGATGTACTCTTGATAAGTGCATGAATTGGACCATTTTCATGTCCTGCTATGTATTCAAATGTAACGAGTACTTTTGGGTGTCAGGGAAAATGTATGGAGTAAAAAATACATTATTTTCTTTAGGAATGTAGTGAAGTAAAAGTTGTCAAAAATATAAATAGTCAAGTACAGAGTAGTACCTTAAACTATTTTTACTTACAGTGCATTCGGAAAGTATTCAGACCCCTTGACTTTTTCCACATTTTGTTACGTTACAGCCTTGTTCTAAAATGTATTAAATCTTTTTTTTTCTCATCAATCTACACACAATACCCCATAATGACAAAGCAAAAACAGGTTTTTAGAAATACAAATAAAAAACAGAAATACCTTATTTACATACAGTAAGTATTCAGACCCTTTGTTATGAGTCTCAAAATTGAGCTCAGGTGCACCATTGATCATTTCCATTGATCATCCTTGAGATGTTTCTACGACTTGATTGGAGACCACCTGTAGTAAATTCAATTGATTGGACATGATTTGGAAAAGCACACACACCTGTCTATATAAGGTCCCACAGTTGACAGTGCATGTCATAGCAAAAACCAAGACATGAGGTTGAAGGAATTGTTTGTAAATCTTTGAGACAGGATTGTGTCGAGGCACAGATATGGGGAAGAATGTCTGCAGCATTGAAGGTCCCCAAGAACACAGTGGCCTCCATCATTCTTAAGGGCTAGGTGTTCTGCTAGCGGGACCAAAGTCGACAACATCCAGTGAAATTGGAGGCCGCGCAATTCAAATAAAAAATTGTAATATTAAACATTCATGAAAATACAAGTGTCTTACATCATTCAAAAGCTTAAAATCGTATTTAATCGAACTGCGTTGTCCAATTTACAATAGGCTTTACAGCGAAAGCATACCATGCGATTGTCTGAGGACAGCGCCCCACATCAACATATTTTTCAACCAGCACAGGCGTCACAAAATTACAAATAGCGATAAAATAAATCACTTATTTTTGAAAATCTTCCTCTGTTTGCAATCCCAAGGGTCCCAGCTACACAATGAATGGTTGTTTTGTTCGATAAAGTCCTTCTTTAAATCCCAAAAGGTCTGTTTAGTTGGCGCCATTGATTTCAGTAATTCACTCGTTCAACATGCAGACAAAGGAATCCAAAAAGTTACCGGTAAACTTCGTCCAAACAAGTCAAGCGACGTTTCTAATTAATCCTCAGGTACCCTAATATGTAAATAAATTATAATATTTCATATTTACTGAAAAATAGTGACCCTATCCCAGAGAGGTTAAATGGAAGAAGTTTGGATACTGAGAGATTCTGGCAAGTAAGCCATTTTTCTACGTACCCAGTGTCAGATGAACTGGTGGATACCATTTTTATGTCTCTGCGTGCATTATTAAGAAAGTTAGAGGTAGTTTTGCGAGCCAATGCTAGATAGCGTTAGCGCAATGGCTAGAAGTCTACAGGTACGGTAGCGCTAGAGACATTAATATGGTATCCACAAGTTCATCTGACCCTGGGTACGTAGAAAAACAACCTAACTGCCAGAATCTAGCTGTATCCCTGTAAAGATTGACTTTTATGGAAACATTTAGAGGAGAATGCTATTAGTGGTAGATGCAGGATAATAATGTATCATCATAAAGGCAAAAGAGATTAATAACTACACAGATTTCAGGGTTATAGTTAATGACCCAATGCAATTATTCTCAATACAGGGAAAGAGAAGTTGGAACAGACTCTAGACTGACAGTGTTTAGGAATTGGCACCTTTATTGCGATATAATGGCACCTGTTAGCTTACTAATCATTAATATAGTCACCAGGTTAGCTCAATCATTTAAAGTATGATGAACACACTGTAGGTGTGAAGAAAGGAATGTGCTGAGTATTTAACAAAAGGCATACTTAGCTGTTTTGAAGTTGTAGCTTGTAAGTAAAAAAAAAAGTAAGTAAAAACAAAGAAAAGCTACTATGTAAATATTGAAATTATACTTTACACAGGTTTTAGGGAACTTCTCAGTTCAGTGTGTCATCCACCTCAAGTAATGTTAATTGGTGCATTGTTTTAAATAGACATGCACATTGTCCTCTGTTTTCCATTGTTCTGGGGCAGAACAGGGTAAATCAACAGACAGACTTAGCCTGTCTGATTAAAATGAGGTCCTTTCCTGGTAAAAAAAAATTATGATCTCTTTCCCCACCCAGCCTAAATCCTAGTTTAAACTTTCTAGGTGTGTTCTGATAATGCCCAGATATAGATCAAAGGGTGAAAGGATCAATACTTGGACTAGGTGAGGAATTTAGGGCCTATTTCCTTGGTTACCGTTGATCTGTGAGGTATAACAGAATCAGTACTAGGTCAGTAAGATGGCATGGTGGAACTATACCAGGTTGTAGAAGGCTTTTCAATGTTTACAATGAGAGTTGCTAGATCAAGTTTGAGGGCACAATGAAGAAGGCTCCAGTTTTTCAAAGTAGGCCGTCTAGAGAAACCTGCAGTGAAGGAAAGTACAACTTTTCAAAGGACGTTAAACTTTTGTTGCCAATGGGAATAGGCAATGCATGTGTTGTGGTTGTATAGCATGTTAGGACAAACGAATCAAACTTTCTGGATGGCTAGTGAAGCAAACACAAAGGAAGGGAAAACCCAGAAGGTTCTCTCCTTTTGGCTGTCTTGGTTACAGTAATCACATTGCACATGAGGTTTCACAAAGGCATGTTCATTTGTCAACATCTGATTTTGCCTTTCAATTTGCCTCATCCTGTCTTCACTACCCTAAAATGATGGAAAATATTTATTGTAATTAATGAACGTGGATATAATTTGGACCATCATTATCTGTAATCGCACTACTTTTTACTGTGTTCCCTCTAGCAAATCCCAGTTCTCGTAAATAATCAGCCAACAGGATAATAATGTGTTTTCACAGCATGGGCATGACATTGTCATGGTCATTCAGGTGCTGATGGCCTCAGGCAAGGTGTGACCTAGGTGTGACCTAGCCTGTTTACTCAAACATTCTCTTCAACAAACACAGAGGAACCTGATGACATTACTGGCTTGTAATAGAGATGGTCTCTCACCAATAGCATCCTTTCCTAACCTAAACCCTTGTAAAAAGAGACTAGACCTAGACCTAATGAAAACGGTTTACTTTAATAGTACTTGTACCTATAGGACTGTGTACAGTATATATCCTTTTTTGTTTTACTAACCACACTAACCTCACAAATATATATATTTTGCAGGGGGAGGCACGGCACAACAGCCCTTGTCAAAATAAGTCCAGGCATGGACCAGCAGCAGTGTATCATCGATACCCACCACATCACGACACACACCATGGGCAGAGATCTTGGCCGGGGGAAGGGGGAGAAGAGGCTCTGCTACATGCGGAAGGACGGTAGCTGCCCCGTGGTGTTCCATCATGCCCCGGGCCAGTGGAGCTTCTTCCTGGCTGACATCTTCACCACGCTAGTAGAGCTCCGCTGGAGGGTCATGCTCCTCATCTTCTGCCTCTCCTACATCCTCTCCTGGCTCTTCTTCAGCCTCCTCTACTTCCTGATCGCCTACGTCCACAAAGACCTGGAGGACCATGACACGGCTCCGTGTGTGGAGAACGTCCGCAGTTTCACCTCCGCCTTCCTGTACTCCATGTCGACCCAGACGACTATCGGCTACGGCTTCCGGGTGATGACGGAGAACTGCATGGTGGCCATCGTGGTGGTGACTATCCAGGCCCTGATGAGTTGCTTCATCAACACAGTCGTCATCGGCATCACCGTGGCCAAAATGGCGTGCGCGAGCAAGAGGGCGCAGACAGTGGGCTTCAGCAGCTGCGCCGTGGTCAACGCGCGCGACGGTGCCCTGTGCCTTGTGTGGCGCATCGCCGACTTCCGCAGGAACCACATCCTGGAAGGCACCGCCCGGGCGCAGCTGGTCCGCCCCACGAAGCACCCCTCTGGGAGGATCTCCGTGACCTACCAGGACCTAGACATCCAGAGTAGACACCTCATCCTGGCCACCCCGGCCAGCATCGTTCACAAGCTGGAGCCTGGGAGCCCCCTCTACAGCCTGGGACCGGACAGCCTGACGGAGGAGAACTTTGACCTGGTAGTCTCCTTCACCTACACCGGTGACTCCACAGGCATCCTGCACCAGACCCGCACGTCTTACACACCGGCGGACATCCGCTGGGGCCAGCGCTTCCAGGACATGGTGCAGGTGGGGAGGAGGCACTACAAGGTCGACTATGCCCTGTTTCATCAGACCACCTGGGTGCAGACACCCATGGTCAGCGCCCAGGAGGGTGACAGGGGGAGACCGCCGACCACAGAGTCTATCGTCCAATCGCAGCAGCCGCTTGTGAGATCGAGCAGGAAATTCCGGAGGTCCTTGGCTGATGTCAGTGAGGAGGTGGTTCAGGAGGCGTGGCTCTGATGACACTGTGATAATCCCAAAACAGCAGAGACAGATAACTACATTATGGTATTATTACATGATCATTATGTAGTACATTATCGCACAGGACTTCTGTAAGGGACCTTAGTAAGTGTAATAGGGTAGTTTCATTGTAAATAACTTTTTTATGTCATTTTATACTTCGTTATTTCCTTTATGAATGTAATAATTTAACAAAATGTTATTTTCTATCAGTTAAATAAACAAAGTGTACGTTGTTGAAGTCACATCTGACGTCCGAGGTCTGGCCTCATTTGAACGTCTTTGTTGTGATGGACAGACTGCACCAAATTTAAAATAAATATTAAAAAAATTCTGATCTGATGGTCGTAAAGTTTTATTCAAATACAAAAAGACCTCCATGTTTCTTTAGTGGAAAGTCAAAAAGATGAAGATTATTGTGCATTGTAGTGAATAGTCATATGCACTATATTTACAGTTCCGTTCTAAAACGTGTGTTTCATTCAACCTGCATCACATTCCACACTGGGGTTAAATCACAGAGCTGTAAGTTATTACTGACTACTGCACCAGTACCTCTATATCACCACCTTGTGTTGTGTGTGTGCATTCTTATAATACATGTATGAACAACTTTAAAGGACACATCTATTTCAGTTGTATGAAGTAAGACAGACATACTGTATGCTATGGGCATTGGGCAACACCAATAGCAACTTATCATGGGTGAATGGGTGAGCATATTGTCATTAAGAGTCAATCATCTTTAGAAAGCCCAGCATTCCTTTCTCATCTATGTAGATTTATATGAGATGACCTAATTTATATGAGATGACCTAATAAACGTATTACTTACTGTAATGTTCATTAAAATAAAGTATTTATTTTTTAAATAATCTATATTATTATAACAAAATTATATTATTTTTAATAGGCCTTTTATCAGTCTATTATTACAGTCGTGCGCGCGCGCGCATGGGCTTTGAACATGCGCGTTATTTGATGCTGGAGTCCAAACAAGCGCTGTAGCTTTCTATTGGTCGACTACAACGACAGGGCGGGGGATAGGCACATGTGTTTTCAAAGTACGCCCGTGCAAAGCAAAGTATCTTCTTCAGTGATTGCTGAAGAGGTTGATGGCAGTAATTACGATGTCTATCCGGATATCAAATATGAATGGTGGAACCCAAATATGGATATTAACACAAAAACCTACCTGGAGGCATGGGATGTATTAGAATAAATTACCGCTGATTTGCTCTCGAAAGATCAACAGGTAAACAATGTCCCGTTACTTCGTTCTAACGATGTAGTCTACGCTGTGGGAATAACGGTGCAACCGTGGATAACCAGTCTTCTGTATAATGTTAGCCTACAAATTGAACCGAACATAGCCTACTTTATTTCTACAAAGAGTGATGATCTAAAATATAACCAAAGAGGCCCAGACAGTGTTCATATTGTTATTTATTTCAGTTTTACTGTTTTTGATCTCATATTTATAGTGTTCAACAAGCACTTTTTTATATATACTTCAGAGAGTTAGGGAGTTAATTTAATATTCTGTGGGTTATAGGCTACTAATTGTGTGGGTATCGATGCGTCAGCGAGATTCAAGTATGTTTAATATAAGCTACTCATATCCAATGAATAGCCGAGATAGTGCTCCCTTATCAGTTGGAAAGTGTATTGACTTGACAACGAAACATAAACCGTAACTTTCTTCCTTTAGTGCACGTGTCACGCAGAGAAAAAAGTAGCCTGACGGCTAGCCCAGGTTGATGTGATTATGCCCAGTAGCCTACACCCATTGCTTCATAAAATAAATATATAAATATATATATATATATGATATATATTATTAATTGATCAGTGTTTATTAATCGCTGTTTCTTATGGTGTGTTTCTGTATTTGATTATTCCATTGGCCGTTATAGACCTATGCATAAATGATGACAGTCGGCCTAACCAAATATATTAGGCTACACTTATTTGATTATGATCCGAATTTAAAGTTAGTCTAGGAAAAGGATTTCTCTCAATTATAATGTTAATTCTGAACAACATGATTCAAAACAACTAATTAAAGCCAACTGTCAACCCTGACATCCCATAGTAGCAGGTCATGCCATAATGAATGGTGCTGCAGTGCTGCTGAATATTGGATAGAAATTATTGATCTATTCTTTGCAATAGTATCTATATTTTTTAAATGAGCAGGTTTATGTAACCAGTTTCCATCTGTCTCAGCTGGTGCTGTCCTAATTGCACGCAGGAAAAATAAACAGTTGCAGTCTGTGTGGTGCAGCTAAGCCCAGTGCATACAGTCACACTCTGATGACCTGGTTAGATAAGGGTTGATGTGGAATCTAATGAATGGACTTCACAATGACAGATTTCATTTGAGGAAACAGATTGGGTGTAACTGAGGTGTGCTGTTTGTTGATTTCCACCCCAGTCTTATGTGTTGTCCCTGACCTTTTGGACTCAGTAGGCTGTATTGGTTTGATACTGTAGCCAGTGTCTTTGCTGGTGTCTGATGTTCATGTTCTTGGTCTGTCGTATTTTGTCAGTGTGTATACAGGATATCTTTCCATTGGTTTATCCTTTCATCATTCCGTTTGTTTTAGCCTTGAGTCAATGCATTTAGCAGTGTTGGTGTTGTGGTACAATGCAGGTATTGGTAGATGGTCAGTGGGGCCAGTGCAGTCTGATTTGGCCTGTTAATTGTAATAGGGTGTGGTGTGTGGTGGTGTAGTTAGTTAGCTGGAGAAGATTAGGATGTCCCATAGGAAGCTCACTCACAGTGAACCAGCCTCTATCTCTCTCAGGATAGTAGGCCTGGCCTATGGGTCAGACGTCGCTACATAAAATATTTACCGAAAACCTCATGAAATGCAGATGTAAAAATAGATACAAGTAATTTTTATTTTGTTGTTTTATTCCATCTACTGGTATCTCAGGAGTTCAGCTTTCTTATGTGTTCAACACAAACATGATGGATTGATCATGATACATTACATTTTAAGTAGGACTTTGTCCATGTAAACTAAATACTTGTTTAATTACTTTTTTTGTTGAAGGAGAGTATTTTATATTAAATTAAAAGAGGATGCAAAAAGGTGGGAGGGATAGTTTGGAAGGTGGAGTTGGGGACTAAACCCCAGTCTCCGGCGGGGACAGTATATATGCATAGCGCCCCGGGAGTTATAACAAATGAAGCCCCATGCTCCCAATAGTACGTCATGCAGATCAACACTACTTTCTATTCCTAGTCAACCTGACAGTGACATCGCTGGATGAGCAAAACAGAGATCAGGGAGTTGGATGAGATGGAGCTTTCAAGACAACTGGGAACTCTGGGGAAAAAATCATGATGTCAGTGATCTTCATGTTGGAAAGTCTGAGTTCTAGAAAGATGCCTGAGTTTCCGACTTGGAATTCCGAGTTGGATGCTTATTTTTTTTCCAGACTTCCGAGTTGTCTTGAACACACCTCTGTGCATTTTCAAAGTCACATTCAGTAAAGAGTGCAATATTTTCAAGGGATAATTAAATTAATTAAATTATGCACACTGATTTCTTCTACTTTAGAGCTGTTCTCTTTTACAATCAAAAGGCCTACTTATTGTAAATCAATTGGTAATAGCCTACTCTAAATACCAAGCATTTACGCCAAGGGAATTTGAGAGTGCGGACACGTATTCACTATCCAAAATGTTTAATTGGACAAGACAGATCATACCTCATAACGAGACACAAATGTGTCTTTACAAACCGCAAGGGCCAACCAAAATAACCATAGTGTGCAACCGACTGCCTCTCACACGGGACTTCATCCAAATAACATCTTGACCTTCTCTCTGTGACAGTGATTCAAATCACTGGTAGTTGTTTTGGCATTAGGGTGGAAATATGCCGGCAGATAATAATTCAAACCCTGTGGTGCATTCTAATGGCTCTCTCAGGCCACACAAATGCAGTCGATAGTTAGTTGGTTTTCAGTTGTCCTTGTTGCTCTGTTGCATACACTGCAAGGTTATTGTTGTCCTGTATAGAGCTTGTTTACAGCCTGGCCCTTTAAACCTTATTACATGATTCCGTTATAGAAGTTGTTGAGTTAAGAGTAGAAGAAGAAACTGAACAGGTGTTATTCTATTCCCCCAGTAGATCATTGAAAGATCCCACAGAACATATTGACTAAAATATGTCTATTCAACTCTTACAGTGGGGGACAATCACTGGACATTAGCACTATGTAAATAAACAATTGGGGGGAAAATATCAATAAAAAGATATTGGGAAAAGGTATGATCACTGATCTTTCTGCAGAAGCCCACGTACATGGACACCACAGGAGAACGACTCATAATAAATGGCAGGAACGGAGCAAATGGAATGGCATCAAACACCTGGAAACCATGTGTTTAATGTATTTCATACCATTCCACCTATTCCGCTCCAGTCATTACCATGAGCCCGTCCTCCCCAATTCAGGTGCCACCAACCTCCTGTGATGGATGCATATAGAGGTTCCTTTGTGCTCCAATGACTTGTTTGATTATAATGAACCTGATCTGTAATGTGACTTTCAATTGGCTGACCTATTCTAATTAATAGCAGCACTAAGCAGAGCAGAGAGGATCTGTTACCTTGTCAGCTGCTACAGAACTGGAATTAAAATGTCTGTGTGATGTCTACAATCCCTGAGCCCAACGTTTACTTAAATATTCTAAAATGTACTGTAGAATGTATTTACTTCCGTGTGAATTTTTTGTTGTGGGGCTGGCACCTTTGAGTGTTGAATGCATAATTTAGACAACAGGTAACCACACATTGAACGCCGCTGATCTTTCCTCATGGTTCCACCAATTAGTCTTAACACAGACTTTTCTTTCTGCTTGTCCTTTCCACAGCCCACTTCACTGATGAGGTCCAAGACACCTATAAGAGAGGAGGACTGAGCAGGCCCCTCGCCAGCACAGCTCTCCTCTGGAGAAGCCCAAGTGCAACAGCAGCAGGGGCAGCTTTTCCCCATCCAACTCCCTAGGACCCTATAGTCCTGCCCTCCACATTTCCTGTTTTAGTGGGTCCCCTGCGAGTGTTCAAAACTGTTTCTCCAACGCTTCTACCAAAAACTCAGACTGTTTTCCAGAGCAGAAGCAGTGGTTGGGCCCAGCTGCTCCTCCTCCCAGGGGGAAGCCATGGGGAGCGTGCGAAGCCACCGCTACAGCATCGTCTCCTCCGAGGAAGACGGCATGAAGCTGGCCGCCATCGCCGCCGTGCCCAACGGCTACGCCAACGGAACGGTGGCCAAGGTTCACACGGCGCAGCAGCAGGGTGTGAGCCGCTTCGTCCAAAAGGACGGCCACTGCAACGTGCAGTTCATCAACATGAGCGAGAAGGGCCAGCGTTACCTTGCCGACCTGTTCACCACCTGCGTGGACATCCGCTGGCGCTGGATGTTGATCATCTTCTGCCTGTCCTTTCTCCTCTCCTGGCTCTTCTTCGGCTTCGTCTTCTGGCTGGTAGCGCTCTCCTACGGCGACCTGGAGAACGAGACGCAGATGTGCGTGTCCAATGTCAACAGCTTCACTGCCGCCTTCCTCTTCTCCGTGGAGACGCAGACCACCATTGGCTACGGCTACCGCTACGTTACCGAGGAGTGTCCCGTGGCCATCTTCATGGTGGTCTTCCAGAGCATCTTCGGCTGCATCATCGACGCCTTCATCATTGGCGCCGTCATGGCTAAGATGGCCAAGCCCAAGAAGAGGAACGAGACGCTGATCTTCAGCCACTACGCCACGGTGGCCATGCGGGACAGCAAGCTGTGTCTAATGTGGCGCGTGGGGAACCTGCGCAAGAGCCACTTGGTGGAGGCCCACGTGCGCGCCCACCTCCTCAGGTCGCGAACCACGGCCGAAGGCGAGTATATTCCCCTGGACCAGATGGACATCGACGTCGGCTTCGACAGCGGTGTCGACCGCGTCTTCCTGGTGTCGCCCATCACCATCGTCCACGAGATTGATGAGGACAGCCCCTTGTACGAGATGAGCAAGCAGGAGCTGGAAACATCCCAGTTTGAAATGGTGGTGATCCTGGAAGGTATGGTGGAAGCCACGGCCATGACCACCCAGTGCCGCAGCTCCTACGTGGCCAGCGAGGTTCTCTGGGGCCACCGCTTCGAGCCAGTCCTGTTCGAGGAGAATAACTACTACAAGGTGGACTACTCGCGCTTCGAGAAAACCTACGAGGTGAGCAGCACGCCCCAGTGTAGTGCCAGGGACCTGGCCGAGAAGAAGTCTCTGGTCTCTTGCTCCAACTCCTTCTGTTACGAGAACGAGGTAGCCCTTGAAAAAGTGGAGATGGAGGAGACGTTTGACGAGGAGAAAGAGGAGGATGGGGAGAAGGAGGAGGTAAAAATGGAGGATCAGGGTGCTATTGAGAATGGCATTGAGAACGCAGCACTGGAGGAGACAAACACAGACACAGTCTCTGTACATTCTGAACACAATCAGGATACCAGGAGTCTGACGATGCCTTCAGAAGCAAGGCCTCTAAGACGAGAATCAGAAATATGACTGCAGAGATGTTAGGGGGGAAATACTACATGAAATACTACTATGATAGGTTTGACCTTTGCTCCTAACGGCTGTCTGTACTACTGCAGGATGGCTTGACTGTGAGGTGAGTGTCATTTTCTGAGGAAGACACTCAGGCACAATCAAATACGGAATTAACAGACCAGAGAAAATGATGCAATATTATTTATTCTCTTCACACAAGTCCCTCATCTGGTGGGAGGCGATGGTAGATTGACTGAGAGGAGTTGATGGCTCTTCTGGCCCGTGGCACTATAGGAATGAGACGGGTTAGGTAACATTTTATAGTGTGTGTGTGTGTGTGTGTGTGTGTGTGTGTGTGTGTGTGTGTGTGTGTGTGTGTGTGTGTGTGTGTGCGCCTTTGAAAGTTGCAAGAGAACATTAGAAAGTTGTCACATTGAGACACTCCNAACCTGACTCGTTATGTCTAGGATTCTAAAGCCTAGCTACATGGTCTGTAACCTGTCTCATTATGTCTAGGTGTCTAAGGCCTAGCTACATGGTCTGTAACCTGTCTCATTATGTCTAGGGGTCTTAGCTACATGGTCTGTAACCTGTCTCATTATGTCTAGGGGTCCTAGACCTAGC
Organism: Hucho hucho; assembly: GCA_003317085.1. Taxonomy (NCBI): domain Eukaryota; kingdom Metazoa; phylum Chordata; class Actinopteri; order Salmoniformes; family Salmonidae; genus Hucho; species Hucho hucho. The sequence continues at coordinate 137,091 of QNTS01002623.1, forward strand.
TAAATGGTCTATAACCTGACTCAGTATGTCTAGGGGTCCTAGCTACATGGTCTGTAACCGGTCTCATTATGTCTAGGGGTCTAAGGCCTAGCTACATGGTCTGTAACCTGTCTCATTATGTCTAGGGGTCCTAGGCCTAGCTACATGGTCTGTAACCTGTCTCATTATGTCTAGGGGTCTAAGGCCTAGCTACATGGTCTGTAACCTGACTCATTATGTCTAGGGTTCATAGTTCTAGCTACATGGTCTGTAACCTGTCTCATTATGTCTAGAGGCCCCAGCTACATGGTCTGTAACCTGTCTCATTATGTCTAGGGGTCTTAGATCTAGCTACATGGTCTGTAACCTGAGTCATTATGTCTAGGGGTCCTAGTCCTAGCGACATGGTCTGTAACCTGACTC
>QNTS01002623.1:142940-164648 GCA_003317085.1 Hucho hucho
TAGGCCTAGCTACATGGTCTGTAACCTGACTCATTATGTCTAGGGGTCTTAGGCCTAGCTACATGGTCTGTAACCTGACTCATTATGTCTAGGGGGTCCTAGGCCTAGCTACATGGTCTGTAACCTGACTCATTATGTCTAGGGGTCTTAGGCCTAGCTACAGGGTCTGTAACCTGACTCATTATGTCTAGGGGTCCCAGCTACATGGTCTGTAACCTGAGTCATTATGTCTAGGGGGTCTTAGGCCTAGCTACATGGTCTATAACGTGATTGGATGTTTGCGTAAATGTGAGAAGTAAACATATGTGTGTCACACCCTGATCTGTTGTTTCACCTGTCTGTGTGCTTGTCTCCACCCCCTCCAGGTGTCGCCCATCTTCCCCTGTGTATTTATACCTGCGTTCTCTGTTTGTTGTCAGTTCGTTTTGTTTCACGAAACCTACCAGCGTTTGTTCCCCTGCTCCTGTCTGTTCTTGCTCCTGTTTTCTAGTCCTTCCTGGTTTTGACCGTTCTGCCTGCCCTGACCCTGAGCCTGCCTGCCGTTCTATACCTTGCCCCACCTCTCTGGATTATTGACCCCTGCTTGCCCTGACCCTGAGACTTCCTGCCGTTCTGGACCTTTGCACCCTCACTGGATTACTGACCTCTGCCTGCCTTGACCTGTCGTTTGCCTGCCCCTGTACGATAAATAAACGTTTGTTTCTTTGACACTGTCTGCATCTGGGTCATACTTGAAACCTGATAATGTGGCCGTGTGTTGAATCCACTTTACTACCTTAGGTCCCGGGCCAGCTCAGTCATGACTCCAAGGATGGTCGTCCAAGCAGATTAGTATTCGTTCAAAAATAAATATATACCGCCCAAAAAATAAAATTCACAGAGGCATGCCTAAACTAAAGAGGTTAACTAACACAAAATAACTCCAAATACTGGCAGGCCGAGAGACATCTGGTCACAGATATGCCAATCAATCGCTAGCACCTGTTGTGCTTATCAAGGCTTCCTGGCAGAGCCTTTGACCAGGTTGGTGCTGCCATCTGGGGATGGGGTGTGGAAGTGTATCCTGGTAGTGTGTTGCCTAACTGTGTGCTAACACTAAACTAACCACCACATTATAACTGGATAAATTCTCTAAAACATCCCAAGAAGTAAAAACAGGAGCACGGGACTTACCCACGCAGGAGTTTTCATTCACCAAATGACCTTTTCCTGCTCAGGTCACTTATGGTGAGGAAAACCTCCTGGCCCTACCACAATAAAATGGGTTTCAACAAAGCCTTCCATATTAAAAATCTAAATAGCATAGACATCTAGCAAGGAAACTTTTATTTGTCTGTAAATATATTACACTGGTCATAAAATCTTATGGATCGACACAATAGGGTTTTTCTCAGGGGTGGTGTGATTGGTCCCATATCATCAGACTCAAATGACATGGGACTTTGCCTCTGGGCAAGTCCTGCCCTCAGAGGGTCACACTCACCTGTAATAGGTTATAAGTGAGAGACTGACCGTAACAACTCTTAGCAGCCCGGATTTACTTGTTTGTCTGTGTTGTGTCTCAGTGAAAACAGCCTCACGTCTCAAACACACACCTACGACTGAAGTAAGTGTCATTTAGGTACAGAAATTAGATAAGGTTTGACTTTTTTTATATAGGCAGGGTTGTATCCAAGTGATTTTTGGTTTCTTCTGACTGGGCTTATTGTGGTGAATTTTATGTGGAAACATTTTGGAGTGCTGTGTGTGGCAGGCACAGTTGTTTGTTTAAAGAGGATATTTTTACCCGCACATCCAGTATCTGTGTCAGTGGAGCGTTTGTTACAGGTTAATCTAAACATACCATAAACATTATTCATACGCTAGTTCAGTTAAACATTCATATTTTCTTTATACTCAGACTTTTGTTGTATAATAAGATAATGTTTCAATTTAAGTTCTAATTTCTGAATCAGTACTTTGATAGTGGGACCCAAACTGAGCAAATAAATGTGGTTACCCTTTATACCCCATCTGCTAATGCTCTACAGACTAACTATCTACTAACCATAACCCTAGCTCTAACCCTAACCTTAACCCTTACCCTAACCCTTATTCTAATCCTAACCTTAACCCTTACCCTAACCCTTATTTTAATCCTAACCGTAACCTTAGCAAGCAGTAAATTATCAACATAGTTTGTTGATAGTATGACCATCTGTCGAGCATCTACAGATTTCCAAATAAAGTGTGACCGTAAGTTTTGTTTTGAAATAGGCTATTGGACCCTGAAGGTGTTATTTCTTGTAAATTAATACACAGTTGCAAAACAGGAGGTGTACAATTGTTTTTTGTGATGCCATTAATCAGTGGTGGGAAAAGTACCCAGTTGACATACTTGAGTGAAAGTAAAGATACCTTAATAGAAAATGACTCAAGTTAAAGTGAGTCACCCAGTAAACGGTTACTTGAGTAAAAGTCTAAGAGTATTTGGTTTTAAATATACTTCAGTATCAAAAGTGAATGTAATTGGTAAAATATACTTAGATATCAAAAGTAAAAGTATAAATCAAGTTTTCAAGACATGTAACTTTCATTATACAGAAATCATCCCTGTATGATGTATTTTGCATCATACATCATGTGATGCAAAACGCAGAATCATTTGATGCAAAATACATCATACGGGATGATTTCTGTATTTTTTTAAGTTATATATCTTGAAAACTTTATTGCTGACAAGCGAAACATTTTGGGACTGTCAACAATGGACTAATGAAACAAATACCAAAACGTTTTTATTGTTTTATTTATGGATAGCCAGGGGCACACTCTAACACTCAGACATAATTTACAAAACGAAGCATGTGTATTTAGTGAGTCCGCCAGATCAGAGGCAGTAGGGATGACCAGGGATGTTCTCTGGTCCAAATGAAGAACGAGTACTTTTGGGTGTCAGGGAAAATCTATGGAGTAAAAAATACATGATTTTCTTTAGGAATGTAGTGAAGTAAAAGTAAAAGTTGTCAAAAATATGAATAGTTAAGTACAGAGTAGTACCTTAAAATATTTTTACTTACAGTGCATTTGGAAAGTATTTAGACCCCTTGACTTTTTCCACATTTTGTTATGTTACAGCCTTATTTTCCACCCCTCATCAATCTACACACAATACCCCATAATGACAAAGCAAAAACTGTTTTTTAGAAGAAAAATAAATAAATAAACAGAAATACCTTGTTTACAAAAGTATTCGGAACCCTTTGCTATGAGACTCGAAATTGAGCTCAGGGGCAATTCCTTCAACCTCATGGCTTGGTTTTTGCTCTGACATGCACAGTCAACTGTGAGACCTTATATAGACAGGTGTGTGCCTTTCCAAATCATGTCCAATCAATTACATTTACCACAGGGGGTCTACAATCAAGTTGTAGAAACATCTCAAGGATGATCAATGGAAACATTAGTAAAAGGCACATAACAGCCCTCTTGGAGTTTGACAAAAGGCAAGTAAAGGTCTTTCAGACAGTGAAAAACAAGATTCTCTGGTCTGATGAAACCAAGATTGAACTCTTTGGCCTGAATGACAAGCGTCACGTCTGGAGGAAACCTGGCACCATCCATACGGTGAAGCATGGTGGTGGCAGCATCATGCTGTGGGGATGTTTTTCATTGGCAGGGACTGGGAGACTAGTCAGGATCGATAGAAAGATGAACGGAGCAAAGTACAGAATGATCCTGCACCAGAGCTCTCAGGATCTCAGACTGGGGTGAAGGTTCACCCTCCAACAGGACAACGAACCTAAGCACACAGCCAAGACAACACAGGAGTGGCTTCGGGACAAGTCTCTGAATGTCATTGAGTGGCCCAGACAGAGCCCGGACTTGAACCTGATCGAACATCTCTGGAGAGACCTGGAAATAGCTGTGCAGTGACGGTCCCCATCCAACCTGAGAGCTTGAGAGGATCTGCAGAGAAGAATGGGAGAAACTCCCCAAATACAGGTGTGCCAAGCTTGTAGCGTCATACCCAAGAAGACTCAAGGCTGTAACTGCTGCCAAAGGTGCTTCAACAAAGTACTGAGTAAAGGTTCTAAATATGTAAATGTGATATTTCAGTTTTTTTATTTGTAAGGGATTTGCAAACATTTCTAAAAACCTGTTTTTGCTTTGTCATTATGGGTATTGTGTGTAGATTGATGACAGATTTTTTTTAAATCAATTTTAGAATAAGGATGTAACGTAACAAACTGGAAAAATTCAAGGTGTCTCCATAATTTACGAATGCACTGTAAATACTTTACATCACTGCCATTAATGATTATAAACAAGAGATAAGCATGTGTTCAGACTCAATAAAGTCATAAATCCACTAGATGAAACACTTTTTAAAGTATATTTTATTACACATGTTTAAAGGTAGACTTGGTCTCACACAATCAAACACAGTATCAATATGTGGAGTATGTGCAGGGGTTCTCTTCATGCTGTTCACTGGGTGGTAGCCACGGGACCAAAACAGCAGAGAAGTTGAGAATCACGTGTCACCCTCTTAGTTGTTGTGGAAATGTACCCAATAAGCTGTTTACTTTCTGCATCTCAGTCATATCGATGAGTCTACCTATAAAGGACAGCATTGTAACTATAATGCAATTAAAGGACATGAAAGCATGGTCATACATCTACAATTAGAATATCAACTCTTATCTTAAATATTTAGAAGTCATACTTTTGCGTGCTGTACATATGCAATAATCAGAACTAAATGTCTTAAATAGATAGTTCAGCCAAATTACAAAATTACATATTGGTTTCCTTACCCTGTAAGCCAGGGGTGTCAAACTCGTTCCATGGAGGGCCTAGTGTCTGCTGTTTTTTGTTTTTTCATTTCAATTAAGACCTAGACAACCAGGTGAGGGGAGTTCCTTACTAATCAGTGACCTTAATTCATCAATCAAGTACAAGGGAAAACCCACAGACAATCGTGGATTGATCTTGACACTTGCTGTAAACAGTCTATAGACAAGGTATGACAGCAATCCATGTGTTGGTTTTGTTTACCTTTCCACTGTTTACAAATGCTAACTTCTTAGCTTTTGTGGCACAAATCAAATGCAAGTCAATAGTCCTGATATTAGCATTTTTTACTGGGTAAGGAAGGTTGTTTAAGGATTTTTTTTTACCAGAAATCTCTTCAGTGTTTACAATGAGAGTTGCTAGATCAAGTTTTAGGGCACAATGAAGAGGCTCCAGTTTTTCAAAGTAGGCCGTCTAGAGAAACCTTCAGTGAAGGAAAGTACAAAATTTCAAAGGATGTTCAACTTTTGTTGCCAATGGGAATAGGCAATGCATGTGTTGTGGTTGTATAGCATGTTAGGACAAATGAATCAAACTTTCTGGATGGCTAGTGAAGCAAACACAAAGGAAGGGAAAACCCAGAAGGTTCTCTCCTTTTGGCTGTCTTGGTTACAGTAATCACATTGCACATGAGGTTTCACAAAGGCATGTTCATTTGTCAACATCTGATTTTGCCTTTCATTTTGCCTTATCCTGTCTTCACTATTGTAAAATGATGGAAAATATTTATTGTAATTAATGAACGTGGATATAATTTGGACCGTCGTTATCTGTAATCGCACAGCTTTTTACTGTGTTCCCTCTAGCAAATCCCAGTTCTTGTAAATAATCAGCCAACAGGATAATAATGTGTTTTCACAGCATGGGCATGACATTGTCACGGTCATTCAGGTGCTGATGGCCTCAGGCAAGGTGTGACCTCGCCTGTTTACTCAAACATGGAGGGTTCTCTTCAACAAACACAGAGGAACCTGATGACATTAAGCTGGCTTGTAATAGAGATGGTCTCTCACCAATAACATCCTTTCCAAACCTAAACCCTTGTAAAAAAAGAAAAAAACACACTAACACACTAACAAATGTATATATTTTGCAGGGGGAGGCACGGCACAACAGCCCATGTCAAAATAAGTCCAGGCATCGACCAGCAGCAGTGTATCATCGATACCCACCACATCACGACACACACCATGGGCAGAGGAGATCTTGGCCGGGAGAAGAGGCTCCGCTACATGCGGAAGGACGGTAGCTGCCCCGTGGTGTTCCACCAGTCCCCGGGCCAGTGGAGCTTCTTCCTGGCTGACATCTTCACCACGCTAGTAGAGCTCCGCTGGAGGGTCATGCTCCTCATCTTCTGCCTCTCCTACATCCTCTCCTGGCTCTTCTTCAGCCTCCTCTACTTCCTGATCGCCTACGTCCACAAAGACCTGGAGGACCATGACACGGCTCCGTGTGTGGAGAACGTCCGCAGTTTCACCTCCGCCTTCCTGTACTCCATGTCGACCCAGATGACTATCGGCTACGGCTTCCGGGTGATGACGGAGAACTGCATGGTGGCCATCGTGGTGGTGACTATCCAGGCCCTGATGAGTTACTTCATCAACACAGTCGTCATCGGCATCACCGTGGCCAAAATGGCGTGCGCGAGCAAGAGGGCGCAGACAGTGGGCTTTAGCAGCTGCGCCGTGGTCAACGCGCGCGACGGTGCCCTGTGCCTAGTGTGGCGCATAGCCGACTTCCGCAGGAACCACATCCTGGAAGGCACCGCCCGGGCGCAGCTGGTCCGCCCCACGAAACACCCCTCTGGGATGATCTCCGTGACCTACCAGGACCTAGACATCCAGAGTAGACACCTCATCCTGGCCACCCCGGCCAGCATCGTTCACAAGCTGGAGCCTGGGAGCCCCCTCTACAGCCTGGGACCGGACAGCCTGACGGAGGAGAACTTTGACCTGGTAGTCTCCTTCACCTACACCGGTGACTCCACAGGCATCCTGCACCAGACCCGCACGTCTTACACACCGGCGGACATCCGCTGGGGCCAGCGCTTCCAGGACATGGTGCAGGTGGGGAGGAGGCACTACAAGGTCGACTATGCCCTGTTTCATCAGACCACCTGGGTGCAGACACAAATGGTCAGCGCCCAGGAGGGTGACAGGGGGAGACCGCCGACCACAGAGTCTATCGTCCAATCGCAGCAGCAGCTTGTGAGATCGAGCAGGAAATTCCGGAGGTCCTTGGCTGATGTCAGTGAGGAGGTGGTTCAGGAGGCGTGGCTCTGATGACGCTGTGATAATCCCAAAACAGCAGAGACAGATAACTACATTATGGTGTTATTACATTATCATTATGTAGTACATTATCGCACAGGACTTCAGTAAAGGACCTTAGCAAGTGTAATAGGGTAGTTTCATTGTAAATAACTATTTTATATTTCCTTTGTGAATGTTATATTTTAACAAAATGTTATTTTCTATCAGTTAAATAAACAAAGTGTACGTTGTTGAAGTCACATCTGACGTCCGAGGTCTGGCCTCATTTGAACGTCTTTGTTGTGATGGACAGACTGCACCAAATTTAAAATAAATATTTACAAAATTCTGATCTGATGGTCGTAAAGTTTTATTCAAATACAAAAAGACCTCCATGTTTCTTTAGTGGAAAGTCAAAAAGATGAAGATTATTGTGCATTGTAGTGAATAGTCATATGCACTATATTTACAGTTCCGTTCTAAAACATGTTTCATTCAACCTGCATCACATTCTACACTGGGGTTAAATCACACCACCTTGTGTTCTGTGTGTTGTGTGTGTGTTTGTGTGTGTGTTTGTGTGTGCGCGCATTCTTATAATACATGTATGAACAACTTTAAAGGACACATCCATTTTAGTTCTATGAAGTAAGACAGACATACTGTATGCTATGGGCATTGGGCAACACCATTAGCAACTTATCATGGGTGAATGGGTGAGCATATTGTCATTAAGAGTCAATCATCTTTAGAAAGCCCAGCATTCCTTTCTCATCTATGTAGACTAGTATACTCAAAAATGTATATGAGATGACCTAATAAACGTAGTACTTACTGTAATGTTGATTAAAATAAAGTATATATTTTTTAAATAATGTATATTATTATAACAAAATTGTAGTATTATTTTTAATAGGCCTTTTATCAGTCTATTATTATAATCGTGCGCGCGCACGGGCTTTGAACATGATGAGCTGCTTGATGCTGGAGTCCAAACAAGCGCTGTAGCTTTCTATTGGTCGACTACAACGACAGGGCGGGGGATAGGCACATGTGTTTCAAAGTACGCCCGTGCAAAGCAAAGCATCTTCTTCAGTGATTGCTGAAGAGGTTGATGGCAGTAATTACGATGTCTATCCGGATATCAAATATGAATGGTGGAACCCAAATATGGATATTAACACAAAAACCTACCAGGAGGCATGGGATGTATTAAAATAAATTACCGCTGATTTGCTCTCGAAAGATCAACAGGTAAACAATGTCCCGTTACTTCGTTCTAACGGTGTAGTCTACGCTGTGGGAATAACGGTGCAACCGTGGATAACGAGTCTTCTGTATAATGTTAGCCTACAAATTGAACCGGACATAGCCTACTTTATTTCTACAAAGAGTGATCATCTAAAATATAACCAAAGAGGCCCAGACAGTGTTCATATTGTTATTTATTTCAGTTTTACTGTCTTTGATGAGGCTATCTCATATTTATAGTGTTCAACAAGCACTTTTTTCGATATACTTCAGAGAGTTAGGGAGTTAATTTAATATTCTGTGGGTTATAGGCTACTAATTGTGTGGGTATCGATGCGTCAGCGAGATTCAAGTATGTTTAATATAAGCTACTCATATCCAATGAATAGCCGAGATAGTGCTCCCTTATCAGTTGGAAAGTGTATTGACTTGACAACGAAACATAAACCGTAACTTTCTTCCTTTAGTGCACCTGTCACGCAGAGAAAAAATTAGCCTGAAGGCTAGCCCAGGTTGATATGATTATGCCCAGTAGCCTACACCCATTGCTTCAGAAAATAAATACATAAATACATATATATATATATATATATATATATATATATATATATATATATATATATATATATATATATATATATATATATATATATATATATATATATATATATATATATATATATATATCTATATATATATATATTATATCTTATTAACTGATCAGTGTTTATTAATCGCTGTTTCTTATGGTGTGTTTCTGTATTTGATTATTCCATTGGCCGTTATAGACCTATGCATAAATGATGACATTCGGCCTACCTAAATATATTAGGCTACACTTATTTGATTATGATCCGAGTTTAAAGTTAGGCTAGGAAAAGTATTTCTCTCAATTATAATGTTAATTCTGAACAACATGATTCAAAACAACTAATTAAAGCCAACTGTCAACCTTGACATCCCATAGTAGCAGGTCATGCCATAATGAATGGTGCTGCAGTGCTGCTGAATATTGGATAGAAATTATTGATCTATTCTTTGCAATAATACATATATTTTTTAAACGAGCAGGTTTATGCAACCAGTTTCCATCTGTCTCAGCTGGTGCTGTCCTAATTGCATGCAGGCAAAATAAACAGTTGCAGTCTGTGTGGTGCAGCTAAGCCCAGTGCATACAGTCACACTCTGATGACCTGGTTAGATAAGGGTTGATGTGGAATCTAATGAATGGACTTCACAATGACAGATTTAATTTGAGGAAACAGATTGGGTGTAACTGAGGCGTGCTGTTTGTTGATTTCCACCCCAGTCTTGTGTGTTGTCCCTGACCTTTTGGACTCAGTAGGCTGTATTGGTTTGATACTGTAGCCAGTGTCTTTGCCGGTGTCTGATGTTCATGTTCTTGGTCTGTCGTATTTTGTCAGTGTGTATACAGGATATCTTTCCATTGGTTTATCCTTTCATCATTACGTTTGTTTTAGCCTTGAGCCAATGCATTTAGCGGAGTTGGTGTTGTGGTACAATGCAGGTATTGGTAGATGGTCAGTGGGGCCAAATGACTTGTTAGATAGCAAGGAAGCATAGTGATTATGAGGTGGTTTGCAGTCTGATTTGGCCTGTTAATTGCAATAGGGTGTGGTGTGTGGTGGTGTAGTTAGTTAGCTGGAGAAGATTAGGACGTCCCATAGGAAGCTCATTCACAGTGAACCGGCCTCTATCTCTCTCGGCATAGTAGGCCTGGCCTATGGGTCAGACGTCGCTACATAAAATATTTGCAGATGTAAAAATAGTTATAAGTAATATATATATATTTTTTTTTTCCAGGTGTTGATCATGATAAATTACAATTTAAGTAGGACTTTGTCCATGTAAACTAAATACTTGTTTAAATACTTTTTTTGTTGAAGGAGAGTATTTTATATGAAATTAAAAGGGGATGCAGAAAGGTGGGAGGGATAGTTTGGAAGGTGGAGTTGGGGACTAAACCCCAGTCTCAGCGGGGACAGTATATATGCATAGCGCCCTGGGAGTTATAACAAATGAATCCCCATGCTCCCAATAGTACGTCATGCAGATCAACACTAGTTTCTATTCCTAGTCAACATGACAGTGACATCACTGGATGAGCAATACAGAGATCAGGGAGTTGGATGAGATGGAGCTTTCAAGACAACTGGGAACTCTGGGAAAAAAATCAGGATGTCAGTGATCTTCATGTCGGAACGTCTGAGTTCTAGAAAGATGCCTGAGTTTCCGACTTGGAACTCCGAGTTGGATGCTTGTTTTTTCTCCAGAGTTCCCAGTTGTCTTGAACGCACCTCTGTGCATTTTCAAAGTCACATTCAGTAAAGAGTGCAATATTTTCTAGGGATAATTAAATTAATTAAATTATGCACACTGATTTCTTCTACTTTAGAGCTTTTCTCTTTTACAATCAAAAGGCCTACTTAGTGTAAATCAATTGGTAATAGCCTACTCTAAATACCAAGCGTTTACGCCAAGGGAATTTGAGAGTCAGGACACGTATTCACTATCCAAAATGTTTCATTGGACAAGACAGATCATACCTCATAACGAGACACAAATGTGTCTTTACAAACCGCAAGGGCCAACCAAAATAACCATAGTGTGCAACCGACTGCCTCTCACACAGGACTTCATCCAAATAACATCTTGACCTTCTCTCTGTGACAGTGGTTCAAATCACTGGTAGTTGTTTTGGCATTAGGGTGGAAATATGCCGGCAGATAATAATTCAAACCCTGTGGTGCATTCTAATGGCTCTCTCAGGCCACACAAATGCAGTCGATAGTTAGTTGGTTTTCTAGTTCAGTTGTCCTTGTTGCTCTGTTGCATGCACTGCAAGGTTATTGTTGCTTTAAAAGGGACCATCCTGTATAGAGCTTGTTTACAGCCTGGCCCTTTAAACCTAATTACATGATTCCGTTATAGAAGTTGTTGAGTTAAGAGTAGAAGAAGAAACTGAACAGGTGTTATTCTATTCCCCCAGTAGATCATTGAAAGATCCCACAGAAAATATTGACTAAAATATGTCTGTTTAACTCTTACAGTGGGGGACAAGCACTGGACATTAGCACTATGTAAATAAACAATTGGGGAAAAATATCAAGTAAAAAGATATTGGGAAAAGGTATGATCACGGATCTTTCTGCAGAAACCCACGTACATGGACACCACAGGAGAATGGCTCATAATAATGTCAGGAATGGAGTAAATGGAATGGCATCAAACACCCGGAAACCATGTGTTTGATGTATTTGATACCATTCCACCTATTCCGCTCCAGTCATTACCATGAGCCTGTCCTCCCCAATTCAGGTGCCACCAACCTCCTGTGATGGACGCACATAGAGGTTCCTTTGTGCTCCAATGACTTGTTTGATTATAATGAACCTGATCTGTAATGTGACTTTCAATTGGCTGACCTAGCCTAATTAATAGCAGCACTAAGCAGAGCAGAGAGGATCTGTTACCTTGTCAGCTGCCACAGAACTGGAATGAAAATGTCTCTGTGATGTCTACAATCCCTGAGCCCGACGTTTACTTAAATATTTTAAAATGTACAGTAGAATGTATTTACTTCCGTGTGAATTTTCAAGTTGTGGGGCTGGCACCTTTGAGTGCATCATTTAGACAACAGGTAACCACACATTGAACGCCGCTGATCTGTCCTCATGGTTCCACCAATTAGTTTTAACACAGACTTTTCTTTCTGCTTGTCCTTTCCACAGCCCACTTCACTGATGAGGTCCAAGACACCTATAAGAGAGGAGGACTGAGCAGGCCCCTCGCCAGCACAGCTCTCCTCTGGAGAAGCCCAGGTGCAACAGCAGCAGGGGCAGCTTTTCCCCATCCAACTCCCTAGGACCCTATAGTCCTGCCCTCCACATTTCCTGTCTTAGTGGGTCCCCGCGAGTGTTCAAAACTGTTTCTCCAACGCTTCTACCAAAAACTCAGACTGTTTTCCAGAGCAGAAGCAGTGGTTGGGCCCATCTGCTCCTCCTCCCAGGGGGAAGCTATGGGGAGCGTGCGAAGCCACCGCTACAGCATCGTCTCCTCCGAGGAAGACGGCATGAAGCTGGCCGCCATCGCCGCCGTTCCCAACGGCTACGCCAACGGAACGGTGGCCAAAGTTCACACGGCGCAGCAGCAGGCTGTGAGCCGCTTCGTCCAAAAGGACGGCCACTGCAACGTGCAGTTCATCAACATGAGCGAGAAGGGCCAGCGTTACCTTGCCGACCTGTTCACCACCTGCGTGGACATCCGCTGGCGCTGGATGTTGATTGTCTTCTGCCTGTCCTTTCTCCTCTCCTGGCTCTTCTTTGGCTTCGTCTTCTGGCTGGTAGCGCTCTCCTACGGCGACCTGGAGAACGAGACGCAGATGTGCGTGTCCAATGTCAACAGCTTCACTGCCGCCTTCCTCTTCTCCGTGGAGACGCAGACCACCATTGGCTACGGCTACCGCTACGTTACCGAGGAGTGTCCCGTGGCCGTCTTCATGGTGGTCTTCCAGAGCATATTCGGCTGCATCATCGACGCCTTCATCATTGGCGCCGTCATGGCTAAGATGGCCAAGCCCAAGAAGAGGAACGAGACGCTGATCTTCAGCCACTACGCCACGGTGGCCATGCGGGACAGCAAGCTGTGTCTGATGTGGCGCGTGGGGAACCTGCGCAAGAGCCACCTGGTGGAGGCCCACGTGCGCGCCCACCTCCTCAGGTCGCGAACCACGGCCGAAGGCGAGTATATTCCCCTGGACCAGATGGACATCGACGTGGGCTTCGACAGCGGCGTCGACCGCGTCTTCCTGGTTTCGCCCATCACCATCGTCCACGAGATTGACGAGGACAGCCCCTTGTACGAGATGAGCAAGCAGGAGCTGGAAACATCCCAGTTTGAGATGGTGGTGATCCTGGAAGGTATGGTGGAAGCCACGGCCATGACCACCCAGTGCCGCAGCTCCTACGTGGCCAGCGAGGTTCTCTGGGGACACCGCTTCGAGCCAGTCCTTTTCGAGGAGAATAACTACTACAAGGTGGACTACTCACGCTTCGAGAAAACCTACGAGGTGAGCAGCACGCCCCAGTGTAGTGCCAGGGACCTGGCCGAGAAGAAGTCTCTGGTCTCTTGCTCCAACTCCTTCTGTTACGAGAACGAGGTAGCCCTTGAAAAAGTGGAGATGGAGGAGACGTTTGACGAGGAGAAAGAGGAAGATGGGGAGGAGAAGGCGGAGTTAAAAATGGAGGATCAGGGTGCTATTGAGAATGGCATTGAGAACGCAGCACTGGAGGAGACAAACACAGACACAGTCTCTGTACATTCTGAACACAATCAGGATACCAGGAGTCTGACAATGCCTTCAGAAGCAAGGCCTCTAAGACGAGAATCAGAAATATGACTGCAGAGATGTTAGGGGGGAAATACTACATGAAATACTACTATGATAGGTTTGACCTTTGCTCCTAACGGCTGTCTGTACTACTGCAGGATGGCTTGACTGTGAGGTGAGTGTCATTTTCTGAGGAAGACACTCAGGCACAAGCGAATACAGAATTAACAGACCAGAGAAAATGATGCAATATTATTTATTCTCTTCACACAAGTCCCTCATTTGTGGGAGGCGATGGTATATTGACTGAGAGGAGTTGATGGCTCTTCTGGCCCGTGGCACTATAGGAATGAGACGGGTTAGGTAGAATTTTATACAGTGTGTGTGTGTGTGCGTGCGCCTGCCTTTGAAAGTTGCAAGAGAACATTAGAAAGTTGTCACATTGAGACACTCCACATGAAATAATGATATATACCTATACTTTAGTAGTATTACTATATTTATATACTATAATATTTACTGTAGTGTTTTTGCGGATCTGACTGTAGTATACTGTAGTGTTTTTGCAGACATTCCTGTAGTATACTGTAGCATTTACTATAGTGTTTTTGCAGACATTACTGTAGTATACTGTAGTATTTACTATAGTGTTTTTGCAGACATTACTGTAGTATACTGTAGTATTTATTCCTTTTTATTCTCTTTTGTTATCTGTGGCACAAATTGGTGGCGTGGGGGAGGGGAATGTGCAGGACATATGCAAATTCAATATTAGCATACCAATACAATGTGTACTGTAGTATTCTACAGTATACAACAAATGATATAGTAAGCACTACATCAGGGTTCCCCAACAAGCGGCCCGCGGGCCGAATTTGTTTGGCCCCCCAAGTTTTCATTATTTATCATTTTCATTGTTGGACATAAAAGACTGTAAAAACACCAGGAAATCAGTTACAAGTGATTTTTATTTGGGAAATCTGTTGCCAACTATTCCCACGCACAACAGATGCGTGTATACAAATATAAGCAAGGTTTGAAATTGTTATGTTTAAGTCAAATATTATATATTTTTGGGCTTCTTGCGACCAATTTGCAAATTATTTGTAATTATGTTCCGGCCCCCCGAACATCTGCTCAAGAACAAAATCAGCCCGCGGCTGAATCTAGTTGATGATCCTTGCACTACATGATCGAGGGATACTACAGTGTGGAGTATAGTATTCTACAGTATACTACAAAATTCCGTAGTAAGCACTGCATGATCAAGGGATACTACAGTGTGGAGTATAGTATTCTACAGTATACTACAGTTTGCTACAGTTTAATTGCTGTAAACGCTACAACCAAAGAGATGTTTCTATTTGCATATTTTGTAAATATGAGCTGCCCCGCCATTTTGAATTAGCTTAGTGAATTAGCTTAGTGTTGTTTACTTGGACTAATTAAAGGTGGCTGGAGAGGGATAGTGTTCGTAGCAGGGAAGGAGTGTTGTATTCCCAATCAACCAGCCTATCCTACTGTGTTCTCAACTTTCGAAATAGCTGTGGAAATATAGGAAATGTATGTTATCCAGAACAAAGGGAAGAGATAATTTTTTTGTGTAAAAGATTGTGTCAGTTAGATGCCAAGAGATGTAGCTACAGCATGTAGTTATTTTCTTCATTTTACTGTTGCACAGTTTGACAATCTAAAAGTATACACAGCTTAATCTCTGTACAAAAAATATATATTTAATTTTTCTGTTTGTCCCTTTGAAAATAATCTTTGAAGATTAAATGTAATACCACTAATTTGGCCACAGTTTTCCAACAGGTAGTCTTCCTCCATGAAAACAACCCCATTCATGGTGTGTGTGTGTGTGTGCGTGGTGTGTGCATCTGTGCATGTGTGTATCTAGCGATGCATAGCTCATATTAGTGTGGTACTGTACATTATGCTTCAGTCCATCTTCTTGTTGTCTTAGTACAGATGAAGGATCTTAATTTGACCAGTATTGTCGCAGCAAAATAATCCTGAAGCAACCGGATTTGAGCATTTAGTCTTTTCCGCCAATGTAATGTTGCTTGATCGGTGGTTAGACTATTAGCTGGCCAAAGTAAGGCTACATGAAAAGTGCAATACTGTTAATATAACCGTGTGTTAGTGCGGGTTTTCAGTGAATGTATGTAAATCGCAAGCTCATCTGCATTCCTCCAGCGCAGGAATATTTTCAGCGACAACAGAGTGGTCAAATTAAGATCCTACATCTTTATAGCATCTTTTGCAACGTGAGCCTTAATGCAAGTCTCAGTAACATGAGCCATCACTTGAGATTTGGCTTTAAAACAGCTCACAGTGCAAGAGGTGTCATATGAACCGTCAGGAAGATACATGTCAACGGTCAAGGGGCACCTAGTACAGGGCTTCCCAAACCTTTGTGGCCCGCAACACCATTTTGATATTTTGGCCCACGACCCCACTATGTGAAAAAAGTGATGTAATCAGGGGCCAATGTTTACTTTTTAAATTTGGGATATGACAGTCTATTACAAATCAGTCTGACAGTACTTTTGAAGGAAGTATAGTTTGAAGTGACTGAAATGCATCAGAAAGGTATTGGGAAGTTCAGAAGATCATTAGGAAATAATTATTTATGATCTTCTGTGTAGAAAAGAACATCATCAATGACGTTCTTTTCACCCAGTCTGATTTAGTGCCTGGTCTTGTCATAATGAGTCCTGCGCCGAAACATAAGACACATACAGGATGTGTTCCTGAGAGTCTTATCTTTCAGTGAAGGGGTAATAATATTGTGTAGCTTAAATGGTTAAAAAGATAGAGCCTCATTTGTAGGAAGAAAACACAAACCGCTCTGTTTATTACAACCACATCTAGCGCCAAACGGAGGTTACTGACGTAACCCCGGTTCTATGAACCAAGCGCGATTTAGTTCATTTTATTTCAGTTTCTCTCATGACTCCTTTTTAAAATCAGGCAACCACACGAGGTAGCAATCCCTACTTAGGTAAACGCTGACCAAGGATGAGATGAAGAAGGATAAGACAGTGATTTAATTCAACGGAACTCTCACTGAATAGATGCGTTAAATAGGTCAATTGAACTGGACCAAAACAATGGAATTGCCATGGAAATGCATGGGGGAAAGGGCCGTGGGTGAAAGCTCCCGAGTCTCCTCATTTCCCCCCAGCAAAATGTGCCTACATTAAGGCAATATTTTATGTGTACAGAGCCTTCAGAAAGTATTCACACCCCTTGACTTATTCCACAGTTTGTTGAGTTACAGCCTGAATTCAACATGAATTAAATATATGTTTTTTCTCACCCATCTACTAGGTATCCCCCTTTCCCGTACACACCATACCCCAAAATGACAAAGTGAAAACTTGTTTTTAGAAATGTCTGCTAATTTATTGAAAATTAAATACATAAATATCTCATTTACAAGTATTCACACCCCTAGTCAATACATTTCAGAATCACCATTGGCAGCGATTACAAATGTATTCATTTGTAAAAAATTCCACTTTGACGTTATGGGGTATTGTATGTAGATCAGAGACACAAAATCAACATTTTATCAATTTACAATTCAGGCTAAACACAACAAAATGTGGAAAAGGTGTGAATACTTTTTGAAGGCACTGTATTTCACCCTATGTTGAGGTAAAAATCGGAGTATATTGTTTGTATGGATGTCAACCCCAACACATGTTCATGTCATCGTCACCAATCAACTGCATTACAGTTATAAAATGAATTTGACTACCAACACCGATTTCTGTATGCTAGCTATGTTTATCATCTTATACGAACGGGAGTTAGCATTTAGCAGTCTCTTCTTTTAAACTTCTAGGACTTCTACAAAAACAGACAAATATGTCCAAATCGAACTTAATCCTTGCGTCAATCTAAGTAATTCACCTGTGCGTCAATCTAAGTAACATAATAACAAAATCCCCATCAAAATCCATCACTTTAAACTAAAGATTTTTTGTAATACCGAAAATCGGTCTTCTCACGAAAACGTCTGTAGCGTCTGAATGGTTTGGCCTATAAACTAGTATGACCATTCTATGGAAACACGATGGTGATCTCCGTTTTGCTCTACGACCCCCATAATCCCCACGGGACTCGTCTGAAGTCAGTAATGCTGATGTGCCAACTTCTGTCTGTAGTGTCCAAACCGTTTGGGCTACAAACTAATATGACTCCACTGTGGGAAGGGGAGACTCTCACGAACATGTCTGCGTTCCATTGACTCCTTTACCACATCTATGGACCTGAATGAATTGGATTAGAACACTTGGTTCCCATCTTTTATGACATCATCTCTGTCTCCTTCTGTATGTCAGCCTGGGCTTGTGTGTCAGGCCAGACCCCTCAGGATCCAGACACCCTGAGCTAGAAAGCTGGAAGGGAGTGGGCAGATGAACGTTGGTAATAAAGTGCTGCTAAGTTACATATTGTATGATTAGAATGAAACGTAGGAGCCAAAATGTATTATCTGAATTATTAAAAGTATCCATTTTGAATAACAGTAAAAATGTGGAGGTACTTATTTAATTCAAAACCATGTAGAAAGACCTGATTCTGTCAGTGTTAACAGTTCTCCAAAGCTACAGTGCACTTTCCTCTTCATGAGAACACCCCCCTCCAATTCCATGACACTGACAGTAGAAACCTTTTATTTGACTCAACTTTGCGTAAAGCCAAATGTACATAACACCTTCATCTGTTCTTTCTTTGATGTTGATTTGTGTTGTCACATTGCTTTAAGGCATGGTGCATAGAGTATGAGGCGGACAAGTTCTCTTATCTTTCAGACACAGACAGTACGGCACACAAAGCTGAACAGACAGACAGAAATGTGTGCACGCACACAAACGTACACACTAATGCACACGCACTAGACAAGATATAGTCGTACAAAAATATGGAGCTTTTTATTCTGGCTATATACAGTAGGCCTAATAAATCTTCACAATTTGTTACCTTAGACATGCACAAATTCTACTCCGAATGTACGTTTAGTGTTGAAATTGTTTGCAACTTGCTCAAAAGTGTCACTTTTTATTGCCTATGTCATTAACATAGGCAAATACAAATGTTTTGTTTTTTATTGTTAGCAAATTCTTCCTAAAAGAATGTCCATGGAGGTCTGATACACTGTATCCCCATGACAGAGTTTGTGTGTTTTGGGTTGTCATACGGTGATGCCAGGTCAGTCACTGGTACGGCCCCGTTTCATTCGTCCCTTCTATGTACCTTTCATCTTCTTCTTTTGAGTCTATTTTTCTATCAGAGTCTTCCTATAATGTCCTGCACAAACCAGAAGTTGTACAGATTTTTTTTAATTTGTGAATTATATTGTAGATACATATTAATATTGCAGTTGATGATAATACTATTATTATTATGTCTGTGACAATTTTGTTTAGTCTTTTTCAATAAAAAGTAACATAAATCCTCAAAAACAACAGTTCTGAATGATTGAATGATTTGTTGAATGTGAACCTTTACCACATCAATTACACGTGGTTAGGTATATACACATTTGAGCCTTTGTCTCACAACAGCAGGCCCCGGCCTATGCAATCCAGTTAGAAAGCCAAAGCATTTAGCTAGGTTTGTTACGGTGTCTATGTTTGTTACGGTGTCTATGTTTGTTACGGTATCTATGTTTGCATTAGGTGTGGAAAATATCTAATTTCGAAGGGGGTTGATTTTTCCAAGGATGTCAGGTTTTGACCTACATACTGAGAGAGAGAGAGAGAGAGAGAGAGAGAGAGCTGGACGCGGGCTGGTTGGTTGTGTAGGAGGCTCCCTCAAATTTAGACCAATGGCCCAGATCGCTGTCAGAGCTCACACCATCCATTTATTCACCAAACTTGACTGACTGAAAAGTTTTGCGAAGCCCGCAGAGACACCAAGCTATTTTAATCCCCCTCCTCTGTTGGAAGTCATTTTCAACGACAGGCATGGAAGGAACGCTTCACTTTGGTAAACTATGGAAAAAGAGGACAGTTATAATGTGGTCCTGAACTGCAGACTACTGACAGGGGACAATGTTATGCTTTTACAATGAATTCAGTTATACTAAAAGATTCCTTTAGAGTTATAGTGTGCTCATTTGTAAATTGTATTGATTGGTACACAAGCATGTCGATGTGAATCTTAACATATAGTCAATGTCTAAAAGAGGACAGAGAGACTCCTGAAAGAGGACAGTACCAAACCTTTTTGATGAGGACTTTTCATTCAAGGTTCATATTAAATTCACAGGTCATTTGCTGAATTCATAGATTGTGTTGGTAATAGCAGCTGTGTGCTCTGATGCCGTTTCATCCTCTGCACCACAGGCAAGCACATATTACGTAACCCCCTCCCCATAGTCCACAACTCCAGAGGGGATAGAAAGGCTACTCAGTGGTTGTTAGTTACAGTAGAAAGAGACAACCCCTAAATCGACTCAGGAAGACATTCCAAGTATATTCATCCATCATCAGTACACTGAGAAATGAGTGTTCCACGGAAACACATTTAGTCAACAAGTTATGGAGTTTCCAACTGCGGGCAGGAGTCTGACAGCATGAGGGGAAGTCAGAAGATCGATCAGACAGACAGGGAGGCAGTGAGTCCATTTGATTTGGTTCTACTTATGGAGTGGGTACAGCCCTGGGGCTTTTTCCACATTATCTAATAAAACATCACCAGAGATCACGCTCTGAATGCTGAAGGTAATTGTGTTACATTACCTTTTGTTTTACTTTTACAGATCCTCTAAAAATCCTCCATTAGACCGCCCTCACATGGATCAAGAACCTCACATTGCTATACTTCCTGCCTTGTGTTACTAGACTTAGTAACAAAAATATCCAGCATCAGGATTGTCACAACCATGAGGGGAGGTCCCAGGTCCTAGTCGACACCCTTCTGCCCCAGAAAGGGCCTGAAGTGGATTCCAAACTTAGCAAACAGCACACACACAGCTCCTATGCTGTGTGCTGGGTCACCCCATCAACTCATTGATATTGACATACAATCGTGCCACAGCAGTGTGTGTGAGTAAGGCCCTGGGTCAATTCCAGTGATTATATCTCTCTGAGCACTTTGTTAGTTGTGAGTGTTAACCACCATGTTAGAGGGATTCAGTTTCCACCCTCTGCGTTCAGGAGTAGGAACACTAACACTCTGTTTGCCTAGAAGACGAACAACCCACAGCCTCTTCATGACCTTTGATGTCACCATAAAACATTGACTATGTGGTATTTCAGTTTGTCCCTCAGGCATAGTTTGGAACAAGGCCCCTGGCTCTGTGCTGTGTATGCTGACAGAGGCTGTAGACCTCCATATGAATCAGATGGAAGTCCAAGCAGGAGAATGAGGCCGGATTGCACACACAGCACGTTGGGGTCAATTCGAATGGAAGGCAGGCAATTCAGGTAGTGAACTAAAAGTAAAATTCAATGATAGCAAAAATTACTTCTCAAATAACTGAAAAGGATAACCCTGACACACAGCCCTCTGCTCTGCTTCTCTTTCACTGTGAAAGTGCAAAGCTGACGTAGAGAACTTTCATAAGAAATAGTTGGCTGTTTACTCCTGGGTCATACCACTACTGTACCTCCCTCTGACTTCATCCCCCACAGAACAGGGAGTGTCCTGGGTTATACCACTACTGTACCTCCCTCTAACTTGATCCCTACAGAACAGGGAGTGTCCTGGGTCATACCACTACTGTACCTCTCTCTGACTTGATCCCTACAGAACAGGGAGTGTCCTGAGTCATACCACTACTGTAACTCCCTCTGACTTGTTCCCTACAGAACAGGGAGTGTCCTGGGTCATACCACTACTGTACCTCTCTTTGACTTGATCCTTACAGAACAGGGAGTGTCCTGGGTCATACCACTACTGTACCTCTCTCTAACTTGATCCCTACATAAAAGGGAGTGTCCTGGGTCATACCACTACTGAACCTCCCTCTGACTTGATCCTTACAGAACAGGGAGTGTC
>QNTS01002624.1:17551-46823 GCA_003317085.1 Hucho hucho
CCTCACCGTTCTCATGATCATTGCAACTCCACGAGGTGAGATCTTGGATGGAGCCCCAGGCCGAGGGAGAGTTCCTTTGTGTTTCTTCCATTTGCGAATAATCGCACCAACTGTTGTCACCTTCTCACCAAGCTGCTTGGCGATGGTCTTGTAGCCCATTCCAGCCTTGTGTAGGTCTACAATCTTGTCCCTGACACCCTTGGAGAGCTCTTTGGTCTTGGCCATGTTGGAGAGTTTGGAATCTTATTGATTGATTGCTTCTGTGGACAGGTGTCTTTTATACAGGTAACAAACTGAGATTAGGAGCACTCCATATAAGAATGTGCTCCTAATCTCAGCTCGTTACCTGTATAAAAGACACCTGGGAGCCAGAAATCTTTCTGATTGATGGGGGGTCAAATACTTATTTCCCTCATTAAAATGCAAATCCATTTCTAACATTTTTCACATGCGTTTTTCTGGATTTTTTTGTTGTTATTCTGTCTCTCACTGTTCAAATAAACCTACCATTAAAATTATAGACTGATCATTTCTTTGTCAGTGGGCAAACGTACAAAATCAGCAGGGGATCAAATACTTTTTTCCCTCACTGTATACAAAATACAGCTACAACAACAGCCGCATCACAACTAAATCCACATCACATCACAGTATCCCACTAACAACAACAACAACAACATAACCCATCCCTGTCTAGATACTGTATTCCCAACGCGGTGGAGGACACCACTAATAACCGTGTGTTGAGGCTCAACATGGACGCTCACCCTGTCAGCTATATCAATGACCAGGACATGGGTACAGCCTGGGTGTCCAACATACTAACTGGACCTGAGGACATGGACCAAGGGCTAACCATCACCATAGACCTAGTCAACGGGCAGTACCAGGTAATGTCTGTCTGTCTGTCTGTGTGTATGAAAATATGTTTTTGTTTCTGTGTCTGTTAAGTTAGAATGGATTTAGCCTGTGGTTGAAGTACACACAAATGTCGAATAATCAAGATTAACTTAAACTGAGTCAGATTACCAAATATCTACATTCTGATCAAGATTAAACGGAGTCAGATGACCAAATATCTACATACTAATCAAGATTTAACTGAGTCAGATTACCAAAGTCATACATAGTTGTTACAGCTAGAACTGTCAGTATTAGAGCTGTGTTTGTGTGTTAGGTAGAGCTGTGTTTGTGTGTTAGGTAGAGCTGTGTTCGAGTGTTAGGTAGAGGTTTCCATTAGTCGTAATAGCCGGCTTTTGCCCTCCCCCCTAATTGTCCAGGAGAAGAAAAATAAATCCCATTGCAAAATAATGCGTTTTAACCTATTCATTGTTGGAAATACCAGCCGATGTAAATACATTTGTCCGGTCATGCTTATGAGTCTATAGGTTAATTAGCATACTTTAGTGGAAGTAAATTGCTGCGTGTGTATTCGTTAGTTGTTATTATGTAGCATATCTTATTTATCACACGTGCACAGCATACAGAGTCTATATTTGAGCGGTAATACTGTCAGACTGCGTGAGAGCTGCTACTACAGCTCATCACACAGCTCATTCGTTTCTGCTGGATGCCCTAATCAGGTTACGCTCCCAATGTATATGGGTCCGGTAAATTAAAATGCTGCCGTCTGGGTTTGTGTGTTACATAGATCTGTGAGGTTAGGACCGTACAGAAGGCTATCTGTCTCCTTGCACATGTGGTGTGTGTGTTTGTGGGGTGATCTTCAGACAGAGGAAAGCTGAGACAAAGGCTCTGTGTCAAACAAAACAAAGCAAAACTCTTTACAAAGAGAGAGAGAGAGGGACAAGGAGGGGTGGGTATGGGTGTGTGTGTGTGTGTGTGTGTGTTTGAGTGTGTTGGATTTGGGGCTGTACTGACATGGCTTCTCAGCTCAAGTCCCAAGATTAAACACTTCCCTTTCCTCTCTGAAGAGTGCGTGTGCGCGTTCTTCTGTGTGTGCCCTTGCATCTGTGTACGCTTGCATCTGTGTGTGTGCATGTGTGTGCATGTGCGAGAGTAAGCATGCATCTGTGTGTGTGTGCGCTTGCGTCTGTGTGTGTGAGAATAAAGCATTGCAGCAGTGCAGCTCAGTAGATTCCATGACGTGCGTGTCAGTGTCCCAGTCCAGACTGTTGCTGTGGGGATAGTAGACAACCCAGGGCTGTTTATTCTCTCCCTGTGTGACTGACTGCCTCACAGCCATGTACCACACACACACACACACACACACACACACACACACACACACACACACACACACACACACACACACACACACACACAATCAAATCAAGATTTATTTATTTCAGACATGGAATGCAACGCAATGTGCTTTACAGGAAAAAACTAATAAAAAACACTGAAAATAAAAGCTGAATTATTTACTACACAACAAACATAAGATAAAAAACGAAAGAATGACACAAACTGAACACTAAGGGAAAAAAAAGCACACTAAGGAAAAGAAAAGCTAAAAAGGTGTGTTTTAAGATCTCTTTTAAATATGTTCACAGTTTCAGCCCCCCTCAGGTTTTCTGGCAGGCTAATCTGGAGGCTGGGGGCATAATAAGTAAAGGCTGCCTCTCCATGCCTCTTGGTCCAAGGCTTTGGGACAGTTAAAAGGTGCACAATCGTGGATTTATTTAAAATCAAATGAAATGAAATGAAATTGTATTTGTCACATGGGCCAAACAGGTGTAGACCTTACAGTGAAATGCTTACTTACAAGCCCTTAACCAACGATGCAGTTGAAAAAAAAAGTAATAGATTAAAAAAACAAATAATTAAAGAGCTGCAGTGAATAACAATAGCGTGGCTATATACAGGGGGTACCGGTACAGAGTCAATGTGTCAATGTGCGGGGGCACCGGTGTCGAGGTATTTGAGATATTTATGTACATGCAGGTAGGGTTGTTAAAGTGGCTATTCATAGATAATAACAGAGAGTAGCAGCAGCATAGTGGAGGAGGGGTGCAAATAGTCTGGGTAGCCATTGGATTAGCTGTTCAGGAGTCTTATGGCTTGGGGGTAGAAGTTTAGAAGCCTCTTGGACCTAGACTCGGCGCTCCGGTACCGCTTGCCGTGCGGTAGCAAAGAGAACAGTCTATGACTAGGGTGGCTGGATTCTTTGACGATTTTTAGGGTCTTCCTCTGACACCGCCTGGTATAGAGGTCCTGGATGGCAAGAAGCTTGGCCCCGGTGATGCACTGGGCCGTACGCACTACCCTCCGCAGTGCTTTGCGGTTGGAGGCTGAGCAGTTGCCATACCAGGCAGTGATGCAACCCGTCAGGATGCTCTCGATGGTGCAGCTGTAAAATCGTTTGAGGATCTGAGGACCCATGCCAAATCCTTTCAGTATCCTGAGGGGGAATAGGTTTTGTCGTGCCCTCTTCACGACTGTCGGTGTGCTTGGACCATGTTAGTTTGTTGCTGATGTGGACGCCAAGGAACTTGAAGCTCTCAACCTGCTCCACTACAGCCCCATCGATGAGAATGGGGGTGTGCTCGGTCCTCTTTATCCTGTAGTCCACAATCATCTCCTTTTGTCTTGATCACGTTAAGGGAGAGGTTGTTGTCCTTGCACCACATGGTCAGGTCTCTGACCTCCTCCCTATAGGCTGTCTCATCGTTGTCGGTGATCAGGCCTACCACTGTTGTGTCATCGGCAAACTTGATGATGGTGTTGGAGTCGTGCCTGGCAATGCAGTCATGAGTGAACAGGGAGTACAGGAGGGGACTAAGCACGCACACCTGAGGGGCCCCCGTGTTGAGAATCAGCGTGGCGGATGTGTTGTTACCTACCCTTACCACCTGGGGGCGGCCCGTCAGGAAGTCTAGGATACAGTTGCAGAGGGAGCTGTTTAGTCCCAGGGTCCTTAGCTTAGTGATGAGCTTTGAGGGCATCTAAAAAAACACCTAGGTTTTTTACCTGGTGTTTTATCTTTATTGCCTGGGAATTAAAATGTGTGGCAAGATTCTCTCTCTGTGCTTTGGCTCCAACAATAAGTACCTCGGCCTTGTCTTGATTTAGCTGGAGGAAGTTGTGAGCCTTCCAAGTATTTAAATCACTAATATAGTCTAATCATTTATCCGTTGAGCGAAAATCCTCTGGCGACACAGAAATGTAAAGTTGTTTATCGTCTGCGTAGCAGTGCAAATCAATGCTATTCTTTCTGATAATGCTGCCAACGGGTAACATATATAAACTAAACAGTACCGGACCCAAAATCAAACCTTGTGGAATGCCACATGTGATATGTATTTTCTTTGAGTTATGTTCACCAAGGGTGACACAAAACACTTGACTGGTTTAATAGGTCCGAAACCGATTTAGAACTGGGCCCGAGAGGCCAACCCACCTCTCCAGTCTGTCCAGAAGGACATCATGGTCAACAGTGTCGAATGCAGTACTTAAATCCAAGAGTACAAGGACAGACATCTTTTTGGCATCTGTGTTGGCTCTAAGATCATTTAAGGCTGTCTCTGTGCTGGGCACGAAAACCAGATTGGAATTTTTCCAAAATACAGTTGACACTTAAAAAATTATTACGTTTGAAAACCAATTTCTCCAGAATTTTGCTTAAGAATGGAAGGTTGGAGATTGGTCAAAAATTGCTAAGAGTTGAAGTATCTAGATTACTTTTCATAGTTTCACCATAGCAGTTTTTAGTGCAGTGGGGAAAATTCCTGTGAACAGGGAGTGATTAACAATAGCTTGCATTTCTTCAGATATGCAATTAAAAACTATTTTGAAGAATGTGGTGGGGATAGGATCGAGAAGGTAGGTAGAAGGCTTAAGTTGTGATATCACTTTCCTGAGCATGTCTGTGTCAACCAGGGAAAATAAATCCATAGTGCCTTTGCGTGGTAGGCTAGGGAACATATCATCAAACTGTCACGCCCTGGCCATGGAGAGCTCTCTGGCTTTCTCTATGGTGTGTTGGGTCAGGGCGTGACTAGGGTTTTCTAGGGGACTTTATGTTGGGTTTTGTGTTGGTTCCCAATTAGAGGCAGCTGTTAGTCGTTGCCTCTAATTGGGAATCCTATTTAATTTGTTCCCTACCCCACCTGCCTTTGTGGGTTATTGTTTTTGGTTAGTGCCTG
The DNA here is from genome assembly GCA_003317085.1 of Hucho hucho. Classification (NCBI taxonomy): domain Eukaryota; kingdom Metazoa; phylum Chordata; class Actinopteri; order Salmoniformes; family Salmonidae; genus Hucho; species Hucho hucho. The sequence continues at coordinate 22,660 of QNTS01002624.1, forward strand.
TGTGCGCTGCGCATGTCCGATCAGTTGGTCGCTTTATTGTTTTGTATGTTCCATTATATATATTAAAATATGTGGAACCCCATGCACGTTGGTCCGTCCTTGTTCCAGATCGTGACAGAATAACCCACCACTCCAGGACCAAGCAGCGTGCCCCTATGGTGGAGGAGAAGGTATTCTGGACCTGGGAGGAGATCATGGGGGGCTGTGAGACCCTTCCTTGGCGGGAGTCGCCAAGGAAGAGGGGAGGTCAGCCAAGACGCCGGGGTCCCAGGCCACAGCAGTCCCAGGATTTTTTTTTGGGGGGGACACATGGTGTTGGCTCCTCGCACCTGGCCGCCAGTGCGTCAACCCAGTCCGGTAAGACCTGTGCCGGCTGCACGCATCAGGCCTCCAGTGCGTTGTCCCAGTCCGGTGAGACCTACGCCGGCTCCGCACACCAGACCTGCAGTGTGCCTCTCCAGCCCGGTACGTCCAGTGCCGGCTCCCCGCACTCGCCCAGATGTGCGTGAGACCAGTCCGGTTAGACCTACGCCGGCTCCACGTACCAGGCGTCCAGTGTGCCTCTCCAGCCCGGTGCGTCCAGTGCCAGCTCGCTCCCCCCACTCGCCCAGAGGTGCGTGAGACCAGTCCGGTGAGACCTACGCCGGTTCCACGTACCAGACCCGCAGTGCGCCTCTCCAGCCCAGTATGTCCAGTACCAGCTCCCCACACTCGCCCAGAGGTGCGGGAGACCAGTCCGGTGGGACCTGTGCCGGTTCCTCGCATCAGGCCTCCAGTGCGTCGTCCCAGACCGGTACGTCCTGTTCTGGCTCCACGCACCAGGCCTCCAGGGTGTTGTCCCAGTCCGGTGAGACCTATGCCGGCTGCACGCACCAGGCCTCCAGTGCATCCTCCCAGCCCAGTACGTCCTGTTCCGGCTCCACGCACCAGGCCTCCAGGGTGTCGTCCCAGCCCAGTACGTCCTGTTCCAGCTCCACGCACCAGGCCTCCAGGGTGTCGCTCCAGCCCGGTACGTCCAGTGCCAGCTCCCCGCACTCGACCAGAGGTGCGTGAGACCAGTCCGGTGAGACCTACGCCGGTTCCACATACCAGACCCGCAGTGCGCCTCTCCAGCCCAGTACGTCCAGTACCAGCTCCCCGCACACGCCCAGAGGTGCGGGAGACCAGTCCGGTGGGACCTGTGCCGGTTCCTCGCACCAGGCGTCCAGTTCGCCTGTCCAGTCTGGTGAATCCTGTTCCTGCTCCACGCACCGGGCCTCCAGTGTCTCTTCACAGGCCGGTACGGCCCGCACCGGAGCCGCCACCGACACCGAAGGCCCACCCGAACCCCCCCATTGACTTTAGGTTGCGGTCGGAATCCACACCTTTGGGGGGGGGGTACTGTCACGCCCTGGCCATAGGGTGCCCTCTGGGTTTCTCTATGGTGTGTTGGGTCAGGGCGTGACTAGGGTTTTCTAGGGGACTTTATGTTGGGTTTTGTGTTACTTCCCAATTAGAGGCAGCTGTTAGTCATTGCCTCTAATTGGGAATCCTATTTAGTTTGTTCCCTACCCCACCTGCCTTTGTGGGTTATTGTTTTTGGTTAGTGCCTGTGTGCGCTGCGCATGTCTGATCAGTTGGTCGCTTTATTGTTTTGTATGTTCCAGTATATATATTAAAATATGTGGAACCCCATGCACGTTGTGCCTTGGTCCGTCCTTGTTCCAGATCGTGACACAAACATCTCAGCAGGTCTTGCTTGACTGATACCCAGCCTAATGTTGGTTATCTTATCTCTGAAATATGCTGCAAACTCATCACATTTATATGTGGAGGAAAGTTCACATAGGTTTGCAAGGGTAGGATTTATCAGGCCATCAATGGTCGAGAAGAGCACTCAAATTATTCAGATTAATAGTGATCAAGTTAGAAAAATGAGCCCGTCTGGCATTTCTAATTGCCTTGTTAGATATGCCAAGTTGCTCTCTCAGAATATCATAATGGACCTGCAACTCTGACTTTCTCCACTTCTGCTCTGCCTTTCTGCAATTTATCTTTAATTGATTCGTTTCCTCACTCATCCAAGGGTCTCTCTGTTTGGATGTGGCCTTTTACAACTTTACTGGAGCTATTGCATCAATGGTTGCCCTTAATATGCTATTAAAGTTATCAACTAAATCATCACAAGAGGAAGGCAGAATAGGTGGTGGAGTATTGTTCCGACACTCAATAAAATCTGTAGCAACTTCAGAGGTAAGATAGCATTTCTTAACTTCTTAGGGAGCGGCAGCAGAGGTGACTGTTTTGGAGAGTCTGGCTAGCCCAAAGTAAAATGCCTGCCACTCAGGCCCAGAAAATAAGATATGCACATAATTAGTACTAAAAGTGTTAAAATAATGTATGTGAGTATAACAGAACTGATATAGCAGGCGAAAACCCGAGGAAAATCCATCCGGATTTGCAGTTTTTTTTGTACATGACCTTCTTCTCCAGGCTGCCTATTCATTTCTATTTTAACTAGGACTGAGACTGCAGTACCTATGGCTTCCACTAGATGTCAACATTCTTTATACCGGTGCCACCAGGCAAGAGGCCGGGAGTATGGGAGTGTGATCCATGGACCGCTCCTCTGTGTCATACATCCGGGACAGTGCGTCTGCCTTAGCGTTCTGGGAACCTGGTCGGTAGGACAGGGTGAAAACAAAATGGGTAAAAAACATGGCCCACCTTGCCTGGTGAGGGTTCAGTCTCCTCGCCGCCCGGATGTACTCCAGATTGCGGTAGTCAGTCCAGATGAGAAAAGGGTGTTTCGCCCCCTCAAGCCAATGTCTCCACGCCTTCAGAGCCTTGACGACAGCCAACAGCTCCCCGTCCCCCACATCATAGTTTTGCTCCGCCGAGCTGAGCTTCTTCAAAAAGAAGGCACAGGGGCGGAGCTTCGGTGGCGTACCCTAGCGCCGAGAGAGCACAGCTCCTATCCCAGCCTCGGACGCGTCCACCTCCACTATGAACGCCAAAGAGGGATCCGGATGAGCCAGCACGGGAGCCAAGGTAAACAGAGCCTTCAGGTGACCAAAAGCCCTGTCCGCCTCAGCCGACCACTGCAATCGCACCGGTCCCCCCTTCAGCAGTGAGGTAATTGGAGCCGCTACCTGACCAAAGCCCCGGATAAACCTCCGGTAGTAGTTGGCAAACCCTAGGAACCGCTGCACTTCCTTTACCGTGGCGTGAGTCGGCCAATTACGCACGGCTGAAATGCGGTCACTCTCCATCTCCACCCCTGATGTGGAAAGCGGTACCCTAGGAAGGAGACCGACTGTTGGAAGAACAGACATTTCTCAGCCTTGACATACAGGTCATGCTCCAACAGTCGACCAAGCACCCTGCGCACCAGGGACACATGCTCGGCGCGTGTAGTGGAGTATACCAGAATGTCGTCGATATACACCACTACACCCTGCCCGTGCAGGTCCCGGAAAATCTTGTCAACAAAGGCCTGGAAGACTGATGGAGCATTCATCAACCCGTACGGCATGACAAGGTACTCATAGTGCCCGGAGGTGGTACTAAATGAGGTCTTCCACTCGTCCCCCTCCCGGATACGCACCAGGTTGTAAGCACTCCTGAGATCCAATTTTGTGAAGAAGCGCGCCCCGTGCATTGACTCGATCACACTGGCTATGAGAGGCAGCGGGTAGCTGTACCTCACAGTGATCTGATTGATACCCCGATAGTCAATACACGGGCGCAGACCTCCATCCTTCTTCTTCACAAAAAAGAAACTCGAGGAGGCAGGTGAAGTGGAGGGCCGAATGTATCCCTGCCCCAGGGATTCGGAGACATATGTTTCCATAGCCGCCGTCTCCTCCTGGGACAGAGGATACACGTGACCCCTGGTGAAGTGGAGGGCCGAATGTATCCCTGCCCCAGGGATTCGGAGACATATGTTTCCATAGCCGCCGTCTCCTCCTGGGACAGAGGATACACGTGACCCCTGGGAAGTGCTGCGTCTACCAGGAGATTTATCGCACAATCCCCCCGTCGATGGGGTGGTATTTTAGTCGCCCTCTTCTTACAGAAGGCAAGAGCCAAATCGGCATATTCTGAGGGAATGCGCACAGTGGAGACCTGGTCTGGACTTTCCACCGATGGAAACCCCTACACACCTCCCTGAGCACTTTCAATGACCACCCCTTGAGAGCCCTCTGTTGCCACGAAATAGTGGGGTCATGACAGGCCAACCAAGGTAGACCCAGCACCACGGGAAATGCAGGAGAATCAATAAGGAAGAGACTTATTCTCTCCCTGTGACCCTCCTGCGTAACTATGCCTAGTGGAGCGGTAGCCTCCCTAATCAGCCCAGACCCTAAGGGTCGATTATCTAGGGCGTGCACAGGTAAGGGTACATCCACAGGAACAATGGGGATCCCTAAATTATGGGCAAGTGAACGGTCAATAAAATTCCCAGCTGCTTCTGAATCTACGAGCGCCTTATGCTGGGAATGCGGGAAAAACTCCGGAAATTTTATAAACACATACATGTGCGCAACAGGGGGCTCTGGGTGAGTCTGGTGCCGACTCACCTGGGGTGACACGATAGTGCCCTGCCTGCTGCCTCGACTCCCTGAGGAACCCCCCAGCACCGACCAGCAGTGTGCCCTCTACGGCCACAAATGGTGCAGGGAATGGCACCTCCTCTGGTCGCCCTAAGCGCAGCATCTCCCAGCTCCATGGGCGTCGGAGCGGAGGTGCTGGGGGATGGAACTGACAGGCCCCGATCCGGACGTCCGCGGGTAGCCAGCAGATTGTCCAGCCGGATGGACAGGTCCACCAGCTGGTCCAACGTGAGGGTGGTGTCTTGGCAGGCCAACTCCCAACGGACGTCCTCGCGCAGACTGCACCGATAGTGATCGATCATTTCACCCTGTCGTTCCATCCCGCGCTGGCGGCCAGAGTCCGGAAGTCCAAAGCGAAATCCCCTGCCTCAGATGGAACAGACGTTCACCTGCCGCTCGACCCTCAGGCGGGTGGTCGAAAACTGCCCAAAAGCGGCGGGTGAACTCTGCGTAATTGTCTCCTTCACTCCATACGGCGTTGGCCCATTCCAGGGGTTTGCCTGAGAGGCAGGAGACGAGGCCGGACACACTCTCACATCCCAAAGGGTGGACGGTCGCCAGGTAGAGTTCCAGCTGGAGTAAGATCCCCTGGCATCCAGCAGCCGTCCCATCATACTCCCTCGGGAGTGCGAGCCGAATCCAGCTGGAACTGGGTGAAGGAGGGATTCTGTAAAGCGTCTGTGTGTTGCTGGTGTTGAGGAGTCAGGCGCAGGACAGCCAATATGAGTAAATATAGCATATTTTACTCAATATATTAACAAACGTCAAAAATATCCAAGCCCACAAATACGGACTGCAATAGAAAAAAACAAACAAACATGGGGGAACAGAGGGTTAAATAATGAACAAGTAATTGTGGGATTGAAACCAGGTGTGTAAAACAAGACAAAAACAATGTAAAAATGAAAAGTGGATCGGCGATGGCTAGAAAACCGGTGACGTCGACCGCCGAACGCAGCCCGAGCAAGGAGAGGGACCATCTTCGGCGGAAGTAGATAATCAGATAAAGCAACATCAACAGTAGAGGATATGTCAGTAGAAAGCCCCTTGGTAATAACCAGGTACAGAGTATGGCAACGGTTATGGGTGGGCCCAGTAACATGTTGAATGAAGTCCATAGAGCTAAAAATAATGTATTTTATTTTATTATTATTATTTGTGCACCGGGGCCTCCCACTCCTCTTTCTATTCTGGTTAGAGCCACGAGATCTTCAGTTTCTTGGCAATTTCTCACATGGAATAGCCTTCATTTCTCAGAACAAGAAAAAACTGACGAGTTTCAGAAGTACGTACGTTTTTTCTGGCCATTTTGAGCCTGTAATTGAACACACAAATGCTGATGCACTAGCCTAAAGTTGTATTGCTTCTTTAATCAGGACAACAGTTTTCAGCTGTGCTAACATACTTGCAAAAGTGTTTTCTAATGATCAATTAGGCTTTTAAAATGATATACTTGGATTAGCTAACACAAGAGGAGTGATGGTTGCTGATAATGGGCCTCTGTACACCTGTAGATATTCCATAAAAAATCTGCAGTTTCCAGCTACAATAGTCATTTACAACATTAACAATGTCTACACTGTATTTCTGATCAATTTGATGTTATTTTAATGGACAACATTTTTTATTTTCTTTCGAAAACAAGGACATTTCTAAGTGACCCCAAACATTTTAACGGTAGTGTACATATAAATACACAGAGCTCAAAAGATGAATAAATTCAATGGCCTTGGAGTCAGTCTATTTGTCAACATGAGTATTACAATCACCCAACATAATGAATTAATCACAGTTCTCAAGCACAATAGACAATAGTTCAGATACATCAGTAAAAAAGGTGGAGCAGTGCTTTAGTTCCCTATACAGGGTTATGGCCAGCACTGGTGGCTGACATTTAAACAGTTAAGCCTGATGCTCAAAAGACCCAATGTCGCCAAACGAAATGTCCTTACAGCTGAGAGCATTTGTAAAGAGAGAGGCTGTCCCTCCACTCTTTTCCCCTTTTCTGATAGGGTATGAAAAGCTTTATTCCGGGGGGAGGGGCTTCAATAAGAGCAGCACCACAGTCTGATGACAGCCATCTATCAGAATGGTAGGAGATAAACGTTTGTATAAACTCACTAGAAGGCGGAGTTAATAGAACATAAATTAGGTTACTCACAATAACCATAGTGTCATTTCTACAGGAGTTGATATGGTTTCCAAGTCCTCTGTTGCTTATTCTGACAGGGAGAACTGGAGCACTACCAGACCCTGTCTGTCAGTCTCTAAAACAGTTTGCGATGTTGCTTGAACAATCCTGGAATCCCTGTGGTTAGGGTGAATCCGTCTCATTTAAAAAGTGCTGGTTGCTCCCACAGCAAATCAAAGTTGTCTCAAAAAGAGACATTCCTGTCGTTGCAAAGTCTCTTCAGGTACTCGTTCAGGGCAAAGAGTCGGCTGAAACATTCCGAACCCCTTTGGTAGCACGGGAGAGGGCCAGAAGTAATTATTTTCTTCCCTGTGCTAGCATGGGTGTTAATTTTTTTTTTGTAGTCCTCTGTCAGTTCCTCAGATCGCCTAAAACGAAGGACGTTAAAACTTACTTGAGTGATGGTGTCAATATTGGAGTAGTTGACCAGAACCGTGGGCAGGAGGGAGTTGATGTCATGGACACAGATTCCTGGGTGACAGTGGACCTTGGTAGGTCCACAGATCGTAGGCAGGCCAAAATCTCTCACCATCAAGCTGCGAACAATGATGGTGTTCGTGATGGAATCCGATGGGGAGCAACCTGCTGAACTGCTGTGGCCATGGGGGAGGGTGCCACTGGGAGGCCGCTGGCTGTTTGTATACACCCAGGATCCGTACTGACTCCAAGGGCTCAAGCGGGGTAAAACCTGTTTGACAGCTGGATCGGATCTTCTCGGATAGATGAAGGGTGGCCAAACTGCCTCCCCAATCTCCTACGCCTTTGTGAGTGTCCAATCTCCCATGGGCCATGGAGTTAATCTTAAAATCTGTCCGTTGGATTGGGACAGATTAACGTCGCCCGACTCATTGACAGTTTTGCTATAGAAGGCATTTGAAACTGAGATTGTGGTTGCCTTGGTTACAGCAAGGTTGGTGCACTTAAAAAGCAAGTTATCCTTTTCTCGCAGCCGAGCTAGCAGCCGGAGGATCTCTTCCCTAAGCTGCCTGATGGTGGGGGTTTTTTCATTGAGATTATCTACAGATATCATATACAAGGCTAATTGTATTTCATTGCAGTTCGTGTGACTGAGAACTATTCAAAAGTAATCAAATCAAATCAGATGGTATTGCGGTGTAGCGATATGCTTGTGTTTCTAGCTCCAACAGTGCAGTAATATCTAACAAGTAATATCTAACAATTTCACAACAATACACACAATGCAATACACACAAATCTAAAGTAAGGAATGGAATGAAGAATATATAGACTAAAATACAGTGGAATATAATATAATACAGTATATACATGAGATGTGTAATGCAAAATATGTAAACATTATTAAAGTGACTAGTGTTCCATTATTAAAGTGGCCAGTAATTTCAAGTCTATGTATATAGGGCAGCAGCCTCTTAGGTGCTAGTGAAGTACCAGAATGCCTTGCGACAGGAAATGAGAACAAGAATTTGTTTAAAAAAATTATTAGCCATGTTGTGCAGTGGCTAGCTACCTACCTTTCTTTCATTGTTATGCACAGTATGAAGTTGTATAATATAACTTAAATTATTGAATTCACTAGAATAACCTTTTGTCTCATATCTGACCTTCTGAGTCATAACATTGAAACATAGTTCATCTATAATGAATAAGTCAATGGATATTCACAGGTAGCAACATGGCGTCCGGCTCTAAAGTTGGCCCAACTATCATTCTATTTTCAGATCTTCCATAGTTTAGTTCCTGGTCTATGACTCTCTCTGCGACTAACAAGACCAGCAAGAACACTATAACGTTGTTCTTATTCAGCCTCAGAACGGCAATGTGGACGTGTGTCATTAATGGCTGTGTGTCCTGTCTGGTTGTAGGTGTTCTATGTGATCCTGCAGTTTGTCGGTCCCCAGCCAGAGGCCCTGCACATCCAGAGGAGATGCAGTAACAGCAGCAGCAGCAGTAACAGTAGCAGTGTAGAAACAGCGTGGCTAGACTGGCAGTACATGGCCAGAGACTGCAGCCTGTTTGGTCTGCAGAACAATGGACCGCTGCTCAGACCAGACTCTGTCAATTGTCTACAGTTCCCCAGGTAAGGAGCCACTCAAAGAAGTGTGGGCTTTGTGTTATCTTTATCAGAGATAGTCATTACTTGGGGTTTATCAGAGATAGCCATTACTGAGGGTTTATCAGAGATAGTCATTACTGAGGGTTTATCAGAGATAGTCATTACTGAGGGTTTACCAGAGATAGCCATTACTGAGGGTGTATCAGAGATAGCCATTACTGAGGGTGTATCAGAGATAGCCATTACTGAGGGTGTATCAGAGATAGCCATTACTGAGGGTGTATCAGAGATAGCCATTACTGAGGGTGTATCAGAGATAGCCATTACTGAGGGTGTATCAGAGATAGCCATTACTGAGGGTTTATCAGAGATAGCCATTACTGAGGGTTTATCAGAGATAGCTTTGAGGGCTTTGAAAGCCTTTGGTCTCTGCATCACACTTTTTGTGATTCAGAGTGTGTGTGTGTCTAGAGGGGGTCTTCAGGTGATTGTGTTTAGAGCAGATGCTTAGCACCAAGTGGCTCAATATTTAAACACTCAAAACTCTAAAACAGAGGTGCACCTGTCTCCCCCCAGACACACATACATTTTGAATACTGTATTTTGATTCACAATGAAACACAAAAACACACACAACTTGAGCACAGAGACAGGTTAGAGCAGGACTGACGTCACAGTAGAACTGGTCTGGATAAGTCTGACCTTATTAATGAAGAGAGGTGTAGAGAGGTGTAGAGAGGTGTAGAGAGGTGTAGAGAGAGAATGGTAGAGATGCCAAGAGGGAAAGATACATATAGTGAGGAAGAGGGATAGAAAAAGACAGAGGGAGAGGTAGAGCTAGGATCAGGGATCGGGAATGGAGAGAGGAAGTGGGAGATGGAAGAAAAAGTAGACAGAAAAGAGAGACTGGGTACGCTTCATGACAGAAGAGAAGAGAGACTGGGTACGCTAGGTGACAGAAGAGAAGAGAAACTGGGTACACTTGATGACAGAAGAGAAGAGAGACTGGGTACGCTTGATGACAGAAGACAAGAGAGACTGGGGACGCTTGATGACAGAAGAGAAGAGAGACTGGGGACGCTTGATGACAGAAGAGAAGAGAGACTGGGGACGCTTGATGACAGAAGAGAAGAGAGACTGGGGACGCTAGGTGACAGAAGAAAAGAGAGACTGGGTACGCTAGGTGACAGAAGAAAAGAGACTGGGTATGCTAGGTGACAGAAGACAAGAGCGACTGTGTAAGCTAGGTGACAGAAGGGAAGAGAGACTGGGTACGCTAGGTGACAGAAGGGAAGAGAGACTGGGTACGCTAGGTGACAGGGTATGCTAGGTAACAGAAGGGAAGAGAAACTGGGTATTCTAGGTGACAGAAGAGAAGAGCGACTGGGTAAGCTAGGTGACAGAAGAGAAGAGCGACTGGGTAAGCTAGGTGACAGAAGGGAAGAGAGACTGGGTACGCTAGGTGACAGAAGAGAAGAGGGACTGGGTACGCTAGGTGACAGAAGGGAAGAGAGACTGGGTACGCTAGGTGACAGAAGAGAAGAGAGAATGGGTACGCTAGGTGACAGAAGGGAGTGGTTAACTGAAAACAACTATTTGACAACTAAGTCAGTTAAATGATTGTGTTTTTTTTCTGTGAGCTCAATGTGCACATTGCACCGTTTCTCTAGAGATAAATCAGATCCAGCCTGAAGAGCGCATCTACTTGTCCAGTCTGTGTTACTTTTATACCTGCTATGGAAGAGGTAGAAGAATGCGTGACCCTGAGACAGCCTAGCTCTATAGAGATGAGATGACTTGGAATGAAATAATAAAGTCATTAAATAAAACAAATGTAATATACGCATCAACTGAAATATTTTATTAAAGTAAAGTAATGACAATAACTGATGGTTAATAAGTGATATTCAGTAATGGGCAGTCACTACCATCATGGGACCTTTATTAATTGTTGTTACAGCATTCAACCCAAATAATCAGAAGCAAAATCGAAAACGTGATTAGTTTTTAATAATCGAACCGAAACCAAACCGACCTCAAAAAGCCCTAATCTCTCAACACACACACACGCACACTGTTGTTGACTTTGTCCTCTCTGTTTCAGTGATGTCCCATACTCCCAAGGTAACATCACCTTCAGTATGTTGACTCCAGAGCCCAACCTGCGTCCAGGCTACAATGACTTCTATAACACCCCCGCCCTGCAGCAGATGGTTCAGGCCACCCGGGTCAGGATCCACCTGAGTGGACAGTACTACACGCAAAATACAGGGGCGCCCCAACGCCACCGCTACTACAGTGTCAATGAGATCACCATCAGTGGAAGGTAAGAGACATAGAGACTATTTAAGCTTGTTATGAACTGTTATAATCATTGATTGATATTGGAGGGGGGGTGGGCATCAAGGTCTGGTGAGGTTTTCACAAAGCGTCTCAGAGTAGGAGTGCGGATCTAGGATGCGTTTAGCCTTTTAAATCATAATGAATAAGAAAGGGGACCTGATCCTAGATTAGCACTCCTACTCTGAGCCGCTTTGTGAATACAGGCCCGGGGCTTTGGAGATATACACACCTGGTGGACATGTTTAGTATTGCAATCACTGAAATAAAGCTACTTTAAAACCATGAGAGTGAAACAAAGTGCGAATGTCTAATGGGAATACAGTCACTAAGGCCTGATGTCACAGTCACAAGTTAAACGTGGTCCTGCCACATCATCTACACAGGCTGTTATTAGGAACTTTATTCACATTGCCATAATTCCTCCATAATTCCACCATCACACAGTTTATGAGTGAAGGGACAGCCTTTCTCTGATATTGGTGTTTGTGGAATATTGTGTGTGTGTGTGTCTGTGTGTGCGTGTGTGGGTGTGCACGTCTGTGTGTGCGCGTGTGTGCCTGTGTGTTTGAATGATGTCCCGTGATCAGAAAATGACCAGACTGCCATGACAGTTTCATGTGGCCATCCCTGGCAGGGCTAGAGGTCAGGGGTTGAAGCTAAGGATCCCTGGCTTGCTGTCCCTTCAGATGCCTGTGACATGACCCACATTAGCGCAGGTCATGTCCACACACACACACCCTGTATGTCTAGTGTGAGTTAGACCAGTGGTTCCCAACCAGGGGTACTATGACCCCTGGGGGTACTTGGCCTATCCAAGACTCATGACACCATAGACCTACTGGTAAAATGTACGTGAAGGGGTACTTCAGAAGTACTCCAGGCAGGGCAACATTCAGTTGGTGGTACATTAACAGAAAAAGGTTTGGAACCACTGAGAGACAGCAGTGCATTGTTGGCTGTCAGGGAAACTTAATTCAGGCTTCTGATGTATTCCTTCTACTGCGGGCCACTACAGGCACTCAATCTGTGTTGCGCTTTTATTTTCTCTCCTCTTGTCTTTAGCCAGGCTTTAGTGTTTCCTGTCTCTCCAGAGGAACAGTCATCTTGTTATTGTCCTGTATACATCTCTTCATTAAACACCCTCCACTCTTATGACTAACTATGTCATTATAAAGAAGACAGTAATGCCTCCTCTCTCGCTCCCTCTCTATCTGAGTGGAATAAGCTTCTGTAATTAAGGGCAGGTTACAGTGAAGAGGGAAGGAGAATTATACACGCTCAAATCTCATCATTGCTAATTTCTTCAGAAGTCTCTCTCTCTCTCTCTCTCTCTCTCTCTCTCTCTCTCTCTCTCTCTCTCTCTCAACTCAGTAACCCAAAGAAAGGTTGTTTACCATGGATTAAATGTCAGGCAGCAGAAATATGTTTGTTTACATTTATGTTTAACAATAATTATGTGATACTCATACCATTAGATTTTTCTAGAAGAAGCTTAGCTTCTTGAAAAGGGAATGTGAGGGAACGATTATGTATTCACGCTATTTGTTGCATATGTAACAATTATTTACTTAATTTCTTAGGGATCGGATCCCGTTAGCGGGCTCATTTTCAGGGCTTCACGGCGAAAGCACAACATTTGATTGTTTGAGGATAGCACCTACAATATTTATCCATTAGCATAAATTCATAAACCAGGGCGGTTCACACAAAACCCATTTCACAGCGAAAACAAATCCCTTACCTTTTGAAGAACTTCTGCTGAGGGCTTCCCAAGTGTCCAACGAAGACATCCAATGGTTAACAAACAGTAAGATATTTCTTGTCAGGCTGTGGGTAACTGGTTCAGTGAGTCAGGCGCAGGAGAGCAGAGATGTGTGGACAAGGTATTTAATGCGAAAACAGCATCAGTACACAAACGATACAGGTGCGGGAAAAATACCAGTCTCACAAAAATTAACGGGGCGTACATAACAGAACCCGGCAAACAAACAACCAGCCGTTAAGTAACAATCTGACCAAATGAATACAAACAATTACACCTACATGGGGGAAACAATAATGAACATGTAATTGGGGAATTGAAACCAGGTGTGTAGAAAACAAAGACAAAACAAATGGAAAATGAAAAGTGGATCGGCGATGGCTAGAAGGCCGGTGACGTCGAACAAGGAGAGGGACCGACTTCGGCAGAAGTCGTGACATATCTGTCCTGCTAATGCTGTGTTTTATGTTCTCCACTCTAGCACCCTGCAGCTAATCTGGGCATTTGGTTTTACTAGAGATAGCTAGAACTGATGATTGATTGATATCTTAGTGATAAAAACCAACAGCCACATTCCATTCTATGATTAGTGGTGCATGTGAGACATACGTCTCCGGTCTGATTAAGATTGCATTCCATAGATATGGTGTATGTTTAGCCGGGATAGAGAACAAAGGTCTCAGTATTCCTAATTATCCTGGCATCTAGGGAAACTAAGACAAGGTGGGGTTAAAAATAACACCAGAGGCAGATAACCAGGAGATGAACCCAGAGTGGCTTATGATACCCCCAATCTATATGGGAGGGGTGGAACCAAGCATCCTGGTTATTAGCTATATAAACTGTGCATTGTCTGTAAAGGGAATGCTCTCAGCCTAACAGTCAGTCAAGACTGTTGGGTTGACAGTTTCATTATTGCAATAATTAATCAATATTAACTTCTTAGGGAGCAGCGCACGAGGTGACGGTTTTGGAGAGCCTGGCGTGCCCAAAGTAAAATGCCTCCCATTCAGGCCCAGAAAATAGGATATGCACATATTTAGTACCATTGGATAGGAAACACTCTGAATCTTCTAAAAGTGTTAACATTTTGTCTGTGAGTATAACAGAACGGATATGGCAGGCGAAAACCCGAGGAATTTCTGTCCTGGAAAAAGTGGTTTTGACACATTGCCTCATTTGGAACCCCTCCCTTATGAAAATGCCCATATAAGGGCATATGAATGCAGTACCTATTGCTTCCTCTGGATGNAGAGAAGAAGACGAATAAGGAAGTGTCCACGCAGATGTCAATAGAAGTAAATGCGCGCTCCCGGCTGGCGCGTTCTTTGTTTTTTTTCCTTTCTTATCGCCCAGTTTATATTCCGGTTGAAATATTATACTATTTATACATAAAAGTGTTCCTAAGGATACATTTACAATTATGTTTGATTGTTCTTGGACAAGTTTATAGGTATAAGTTGAACGAGTTCTCTTCACGTTTCAATGGACGATTGGAGGCTCTATTTTCTCATTATAACGCGCCAACCAAACTGAGATTTATGGATATAATACATTCCTTTTTCTAACAAAAGAACCATGGATTGTCTTTGTTGGACACTTGGGAAGCCCTCAACAGAAGTTCTTCAAAAGGTAATTGATTTGTTTTCGCTGTGAAATGTGTTTTCTGTGAACCGTGAAGGCTTATGAATTCATGCTAATGGAAAATATGTGGGGTGCTATCCTCAAACAATCAAATGTGGTGCTTTCGCCATAAAGCCTTTTTTGAAATCTGACAACGCTGTGATATTGCCAAGAAGCAGAGCTTTTGATGACTATGAAACACTTGTATATTGATGCATGTTTAATAATTAAACTTTTGGATTTTGAATTTGGCACCTTGCATTTCACCTGGTAGTGTCGGGAGTGGGGCGCTAGCGCCCCAGCGCACCTTGCTGCTCCTTAAGAAGTTAAATAAAGATGATTGTTTGAAGAAATGACCAAGTCTCTCAGTACCGAATTTCAACGACATAAGACATGCATAAAAGCAACAAATACCATTAATAAGAAGGGTACTAGAAGCGTCTTATATGGTGAGCTACCGAGTGGCTAGGACAGGCAAGCCCCGTACTATTGTGGAGGACTTAATTCTTCCTGCTGCCGCGGATATGGCTGGGACAATGCTGGGGGAAAAGACCAAAAAAACTGTTTCACAACGCATCAGTGACATGGCAGGAGATGTTTTGAAACAATTACTGCTTCGCATACAAGCCGGTGAATTCTATGCGTTACAGCTGGATGAGTCAACAGACGTGGCGGGCCTGGCACACAGCTCCTGGTATATGTCCATTACGTTTATGGGGGGTCAATTAAGGAAGACATCCTTATCTGCAAACCACTGGAAACTCGGACAACAGGAGAGGATATTTTTAAAGTACTGGACAGCTTTGTGACATCAAATTGACTTTGGTGGTCAAGATGTGTTTGTATCTGTACTGATGGTGCAAAAGCCATGACAGTGTGACATAGTGGAGTGGTAACGCGCGTGCAAGCAGTTGCTCCCGACGCCACTTGGGTACACTGCATCATCCACCGAGAGGCTCTTGCTGCCAAGGGAATGCCTGACAGCTTGAAATATGTTTTGGACACTACAGTGAAAACTTTGTTAAAGCAAGGCCCCTGAACTCTCGTGTATTTTCTGCACTATGCAATGATATGGGCAGCGACCATGTAACACTTTTACAACATACAGAAGTGCGCTGGTTATTTTTTTAATTGAGAGACTAGCTTAAAGTTTTCTTTACTGACCATCATTTTCACTTGTCTGACCGCTTGCATGATGACAAGTTTCTCACACGACTGGCCTATCTGGGTGATGTTTTTTCTCACCTGAATGATCTGAATCTAGGATTACAGGGACTCTCCGCAACTATATTCAATGTGTGGGACAAAATTGAGGCTATGATTAAGACGTTGGAGCTCTTCTCTGTCTGCATTAACAAGGACAACACACAGGTCTTTCCATCATTGTATGATTTTCTGTGTGCAAATGAACTCAAGCTTACGGACAATGTCAAATGTGATATAGCGAAGCACCTGAGTGAGTTGGGTGCGCAATTACGCTGGTACTTTCCCGAAACAGATGACACAAACAACTGGATTCGTTATCCCTTTCATGCCCTGCCTCCAGTCCACTTACCGATATCTGTACAAGAGAGCCTTATCGAAATTGCAACAAGCGGTTCTGTGAAAACTGAATTTAATCAGAAGCCACTGCCAGATTTCTGGATTGGGCTGCTCTCAGAGTATCATGTCTTGGCAAATTGCACTGTTAAGACACTGATGCCCTTTGCAACCATGTAGCTATGTGAGAGTGGATTCTCGGCCCTCAGTAGCATGACAACTAAATACAAGCACAGACTGTGTGTGGAAAATTATTTAAGACTGAGACTCTCTCCAATACAACCCAACATTACTCTTCTCATTAACCTGTGGTGAGTTATTCACAATTTTCAATGAACAAATAAGGTTTTATATGTAAGATGGTTAAATAAAGAGCAGAATTATTGATTATTATTTGTGCCCTGGTCCTATAAGAGCTCTTTGTCACTTCCCAGGAGCCGGGTTGTGACAAAAACTCATACTCATTCTTATGTTTAATAAATGTATCATATAGTGTGTGTGGCAGGCTTACAATGATGTAAAAAAAAAACATTTGAGAGTGTGCTGACCCTGGTGCTAGAGGGGGTACGCAGCTGGAGGTTGAATGTTTGAAGGGGTACGGGACTATAAAAGGTTAGGGAACCACTGCCCTGGAGCACACAAAAAAACTATTACATACCTCGGCCCAAACATTAGCGTCACAGGTAACTTCCACAAAGCTGTCAACAATCTGAGAGACAAGGCAAGAAGGGCCTTCTATGCCATCAAAAGTAACATAAAATTTGACATACCAATTAGGATCTGGCGAAAAAAATACTTGAATTCGTTATAGAACCCATTGCACGTTGTCTGCTCACCAACCAAGAATTCACAAAACAGGACAAACACACGCAACAATACAGTCCTTCATACATCACTCAAGGTGTGTAAACTTCAATCCAAAACTAAAACAAAAAAATATTCCCCAATTTTGACACATAACTCACCATAGTGACTAATGTGTAAAAACAACACTGCAAAACAAATTTGAATTTTTTTTTTTACCCATAACTTTGTAAAAATAGACTAGAGACAGGTCTATCCTTCTCGTGGTCCTATTAGTTATAAAACTTCTCCGTAATGATCAGTATTATAAATTACCTTCAAATCTGTATTAAATATTATCTTTAAATCATCATCCAATGTCTCTCGGCATTCCAGTGAGGGCGATCAAACCACGCTAGAAAGTCAGGACATAGGTCAGAGGTCATTCAAACCCTCAAAAAAGGTGTTACTTTCTCTATTAGAGCAATTATCTAGAAACAGTCAAACATGTCACACATTTCGTATCCCATGTTTACACTAACTTTCTTCAGTAAATTTTTTATCAAAAGAATTCATATGTAAAATTCCATATGTGTGTGTGCCCCTTTAAGATACCTTGGCACTAACCCATGTTCATAACCAGTAAGTTGTGTGTGCGTGCTGGTGTGTGTGTGGTAGACCATATGGCAAAACAAACAAAAATGTCCTGGCCTTATTTAATTTGGTAACTCCTCTTTATCATCGAATCCAGATACCTTTATACCTATAAAACTGCAGAATTTCACTAACCCCTTTTCCAAGACCAAAACCTAAGGAAACATTTCAAAGAGAGAGAAAATGACTACCCCAATTCTCTTGGAAGAGAAAATGTTAAATAATTTTAGCATTCACTATACTAATATCATAATCAGCAACCCAAAGGTTTTAACTACAAGCAAAACATGATAATAAGTCCACTGTACTCCCTCAAATCATTAATTGTTTGTTTTAATGTACCCCAACGTTTATGTGCGCTTAATTTAGCATGTGCTACCCTTAGACACGGCAACATGTATCTCGCCACCTAGTCTAACAATTCACTCCCATTCACTGACTGGTCTCATTTTTCCATAACCATGTAAAATTATCCTGGTATCGTTTCTAGACCAATGTCCAACAACATAAGTAATAGCTGTTTCGCCTTAGATTGTTCCTGTTACCTCTCTAAATGTAATACTTTTTCCTGTCGCAAATGTAGTCAATGTCTCAGCGTAAGGAATCAGTCATCCTTTCCGGTAATCTAATAATTTCAACCTGTTGCATTAATTTGGTAAAAACCTGTTGTTTAACAAATGTAGAACCTTCAAAAAGTTGGTGCTGTCTTATTGCCTTAATATTCAATAGTTATTTTATTCTACTTTAATTAATGGACACTGTTCCATGTAATGGAAACATATAATTTTAGAATACATTAACCTCCTGCTCAAATTCACTGGTGTTACCTAAATATAAAACCAAGCAACAATAATCAGAAACTTTCAAAGAATGTTTCTCATACTTCAAATGTCCCACTGCCTGCTCGCTTTCAACCACAGCTAATCTTTTTTACAATCTCAAGGCTCAATCCCTCTACTCATCATTTAACCTTGTATTGAAACCTCCGCTTTTCAAATTACTAAAATATCGCATCATTAGAGTGCTATCAACAACAAAAAACACTAATAACATATTACCATTCACATACTATAAACACCCATTAAGTTTACATCAATCCTCCTTATCAATGTCTTCGTCACTGACACCCATCGTAAGGTTTAGAAAATAAATGAAACCAAACCATGCTTATTCTCTCCTAACAAGAAGACAATGTTTACATGTAGTCTACCCTAACAATATTACTCTATATTTTTAACACTAACTTCTGTTTCACACTCATTAAACATCTGTTATTTTAAGATTAACTTGTAATGCCCAAATGTATAAAATACTTCAGCCAATTCTTAAGGAAAAAACACATTTAGGTGGGCACAATACTACAGCCATTTACTACCAACAACTTCGGTTATAGCCTATCCATTAGCATAAATTCATAAACCAACGCGGTTCACTCAAAACCCATTTCACAGCGAAAACAAATCCCTTACCTTTTGAAGAACTTCTGCTGAGGGCTTCCCAAGTGTCCAACGAAGACATCCAATGGTTCTTTTGTTAGAAAAAGTCATTTATTATATCCATAAATCTCAGTTTGGTTGGCGCACTATGTTCATAAAATACAGAGTCCACTCGCCCATTGAACCGTGAAGAGAACGCGTTCAACCTATACCTATACACTTTTCCTAAACAAATCAAATACCAGTTATAATGCATCCTTAGCTATCCTTTTACGAATATTTGCGATAATATTTCACTCGGGTGGTCACCTAAACGTTATATAAGTAAAATAAAGTGGGGCGCGCACCCAGACACGCGCCCAAGAAAACTTGTTGACATTTCAGGTCCCCTTACCATTTCCTGTTCCTATCTTTGTATATAGACTGTTGACATCTAGTGGAAGCCATAGGTACTGCAATCCAGGAGCTGGATTGCCTTGAAGTCAATGGGGAGAGTGTCAAACTGCATTTCCGGATGGATTTTCCTCAGGTTTTCGCCTGCTATATCAGTTCTGTTATACTCACAGACATTATGTTAACACTTTTAGAAACTTCAGAGTGTTTCCTATTCAATATTACTAATTATGTGCATATCCTATTTTCTGAGCCTGAGTGGCAGGCATTTTACTTTGGGCACGCTAGACTCTCCAAAACCGTCACCTCTGCTGCCGCTCCCTAAGAAGTTAAATAAGACTCCATTCTCAATATGTTATTCCAGCAGAGCATTTAGGCCACACAACGCTTTAACCTCGAAATCGCCTCGCTATTTATGTTGAAATAAATGAGCCTTTCTATTTGAACTAAGCAGTTTGCATCTTAAAACAAAGACTGACTGCTATATCTAAGAACAAACATGGCAATAGTTTTAAAGTATAGTCAAAACAAACATAACATCTTCTGTTCACAGGTTTTACGGCAATAACAAATTCACTACATATTGTATCAACACAGAACCCCCAAATCTACACGCTCACCGGCGTGATACAAAGTTTGACTATCCGTAACATCACTCATGCTCTCGCCCATATATGCTGCCAATTTTAATATGGTACGTAATATCCACTGTCCTTGATTCTCACAAGGATTATTCAACCCCAAAATCTGCAAAAGAGCAGGGTTGATCCAGGCTCTCTGATTCATAAAATATACTACTTTTCTTGCCTCACACCCAAGCTAACTGGCTAAAGTTGGCTAGCTAACGCTACTTCCAGACACAAACAAGAGAATACATCTTCACTCTCCATTCTACTCACATAGCAGAGCTGGTTAGGCTTTTACATGTGTATTCAAAACATTGGTGACTAACTGTGCTGCTGGCAATAATTCTAATTCTGTTATTTCCCTAACGTTTACTGACACCGGCCATATTCAACCGGCATTGAGCATTCGTAAATTCATTAGTTATTCGGCGCTCTGGTACATTCAATGTGCTCTGAAATCCGAACTTACCAAGTACCCTCTTTAACAATGTCCATTGAGAACACATTTAGCTAAGCTAAGAATGACGTGAATAGTCAAGTCAATAAACGCTGGGTAGTTGAATAGCATATAGTTAATATACTAGCTCGATGCAATGATATACTTTGCATTTCATAAAGATAGCGCAAGCAACACATTTGTCATACTTAGTTAAAACAAAGAATTTATATCTTAATACAAATAAGTATATTACATACTCAAATGACTTCACAATTGTACAGATAGAGTGATTATACTGATAAAACGCTAATATCAATACGCGGGTGTATTGAGCTAATGATTCTTCTTTTATGTCATTGTGCCAAGTCACAATTACATCCCTGAATTCTCTATTTAGATTAGCATTTCTTTTTCATTTTCAAGCTGAATTGGTAGAATGCTTGTGCTCTTCTATTAGTTTCTTCGTGGCTTTGCTATAGTGTACCTCTATGAATGTAGTTCCACTCCTCTCTCCTCACGGTTTTAATATATGCCAATCTTTTTCTGAGACTATGTCCCAGATCCTGTAGACAGTCATATAATGCTTTAACCTTATCTCTAACAAATTATCCATAAAAACCCTATGTGCGTCTACGTATGGGTTGTTTAAGTTGCATCTCATTATATTCCCAGTTTTACTTTATCAAATCTCTAGTCTCTCGATTATACACACATAATATTTCTCATTCATTTTTTTTTTTCCATGTCTTCACAGAATCAATATATAACGTAGGAGATCTTAGGTACTCACATTAAGGAATCACTCCGTTTCCAACGACTCCTCCTCCATACTGTAACGATCTTCGTGCGGGACAGACCAAGATGCAGCGAGGTTTCCAGTGTACATACTTTTATTGCGTATATAACTGACAAAACAATAAACAAACAAAGATCGTAACTTCAGCGTGGCTCCAAAACAGGCACACACATAATACAAAGACAACATACTAAATATAATCAATGACCCACAAAACCCCAGTGAAAAGCACAAACATATATATGGTTCCCAATTAGAGGTAACGACAATCAGCTGCCTCTAATTGGGAACCATCAACCCAGTGTAGTGTTGAACAGAACCCCAAGATAACGCTACATATCTTATTATCCAAATGTAAGATTAACACTTATTTCTAGTCTCACAAAACCCATACTTCCCTCACACACTCTGGTATCACATTCACAGAAAACACAAACAAAAAACACAGAGGGGAATGAGACAGACAAGAAGAAAACCCGGTTAGCGCTGTTTTTAGATTTCAAACCCCTGTCTATATGAACAGCAAAACCCATACTATTATCAAAATATTGCCTAATTAGTGGTCCCACAACGGGGTATTGTATCCACATTGGGATATCGCCTACTACGATTACTATGGTATAGATTATCTTTCCAAATGTGCAAAACTACCTACAGAGTACCCATGTCTTCTATCTGATTGAATAACAACACACTCACAAGAACACCTAACAATAGTAACCCAAGGCATACCTGTTTACCTCATTTAACAAAACATTTGATCAATTGAATACACGTTAAAATTTGAACTTCAAGTCAGATGCCCTCGCAAGGCGTCACCTGCACTATAGTCCCTCATTCAATGAACTTCGCCAAGCCGAGTTTTCTTGCAATATTACCCGCACTCTAGTCCTTCACTCTACATTAACCTCACACATCTTACTGTGATCAAGTTAGTACCACGGATCTGGACTTTTGGTTGCTCGCAACTGGCTAAATATCAATCATGCCCAAGGATACCTCACTTAACTTCTTAGGGCTATGGGGCAGTATTTTGAAGTTCGGATGAAATGTGCCCAAAGTAAACTGCCTGTTACTCAGGCCCAGAAGCTAGGTATGCATATATGCAAATTAGTAGCTTTGGATAGAAACCACTCTGAAGTTTCTAAAACTGTTAAAATAATGTTTGTGAGTATAACAGAACTGATATGGCAGGCAAAAGCCAGAGCAAAATCTATCCGGGATGTCTGAATCAGTCATGTCACACTGTTTTCAGCTACTCAAAGCCTGATAGTTTAATCCCCAGATTGCAGTTACTATGGCTTCCACTAGATGTCAACAGTCTTTAGAAAAAGGTTTGAAGCTTTTATCATGAAAATCAAGGGAGTTAGACCACTTCTTCCTGAGTCCACGTCAAGTGTACTGTTTTGGATTTTGCGCGTAACAGGGAATGCGCGCTCAGTTCTTTTTCTCTTCTATTCAGCAGGTTATATTCCGTCTGAAATATTATAGTTTATATTCATTTTAGGGTATCTGAGAATTGATTACAAATGCTGTTTGACTTTTTTCGACTAACTTTACGGGTACTTTTGGGATATCGTTTGTCTGCATGGATGAACGCCTTTGGGCAGGTGGATTACTGAACAAAACGCAGCAAACAAACAGAGTTATATGGATATAAAGAGGAACTTTATCGAACAAAAGGACCTTTTATTGTGTAACCTGGACGCTTGGGTATGCCATAATATGAAGATCATCAAAGGTAAGCGATTTATTTTATGCTATTTTTTAGTTTTGTGACACCTCTGTGCTGGTTATGTTATTATGCTAATTTCATTTTGGAGCGGGGCGCTGTCCTCAGACAATCAAATGTTATGCTTTCGCCGTGAAGCCTTTTTGAAATCTGACAATGCTGTTAGATTAACAAGAGTCTAAGCTTTTGAAGGGTGTGCAGCATGTTTGAAATTAGTATTTTTGTAATTTGAATTTGGCGCTCTGCATTTCACCGGATTTTGTCAAAATCAAACCCGTTCACGGGATTGGATCCGTAACAGGTCAACTCAACTCAGTCCTGCTAGTTACCTCAGCTGTGGCCCTCTTAAGGAAGACCTCGCTCTGAGCGAACCCTCAACAGGGGCTGTTTAAAAAAAAAGTTATATTTTTTCTTTATAATTTCTTCACTTATTGAGAGATTGTCCAAGCCTACCTCTCTCAGTACTATGTCTGAGATCTGGTATCCACCTGGGCCCGCTACCTCTCAGATCATAGGCGGGTCCAGCTGCTCAATAATAAGCGTGATTTACCCTGAGATCCCAATTTCTGATCCCCTGTGCACAGTTTACCCAGATCTTCAGGAGCGGTCAACAGGTGCAAGTTGCAAATCCCATCCTCGTCGCCAAAAATGTTGTGGAAATTCAGTACTGAGAGAGACTGTCAGCCCAACAGTCTTGACTGAATGTTAGGCTGAGAGCCTTCCCTTTATAGACAATGCACATTTTATATAGCTAATAACCAGAATGCTTGGTTCCACCCCTCCCATATACAGTGAGGGAAAAAAGTATTTGATCCCCTGCTGATTTTGTACGTTTGCCCACTGACAAAGAAATTATCAGTCTGTAATTTTAATGGTAGGTTTATTTGAACAGTGAGAGACAGAATAACAACAAAAAAATCCAGAAAAAACGCATGTGAAAAATGTTATAAAATGATTTGCATTTTAATGAGGGAAATAAGTATTTAGGATGACAATGTCTGTATTTCTGGAACCTGCAGAACCCTGGTGAAGTCCAGGTCCCTGTTCTTTAGGCCAAAGGCAGATGACCTCAGGTCTTTGATATTCCAGGATCAGATAGTGAAGGCTTTGTGTTCCATAAAGTGTCCAATGTTGTTAGTTGTGTGGTTTGGCCTCAGACCAGTAAGTGTGAGCAGAGCCTGCTGAGCATCTGGTACATGCCATTGGCTTGGGCTAGT
>QNTS01002624.1:49811-76005 GCA_003317085.1 Hucho hucho
CACACACACACACGCACTCCCCCACCCCCCCCTCCTTGTCCCTCTCTCTCTCTGTAAAGAGTTTTGTTGTGTTTGACACAGAGGGAGATGGAGCCTCTGTCTCAGCTTTCCTCTGTCTGAAGATCACCTCACAAACACACACACCACAGGTGCAGGGAGACAGATAGCCTTCTGTACTGTCCTAACCTCACAGATCTATGTAACACACATACACAGATCTACGTAACACACAAACACAGGTGCAGGGAGACAGATAGCCTTCTGTACTGTCCTAACCTCACAGATCTATGTAACACACATACACAGATCTACGTAACACACAAACACAGGTGCAGGGAGACAGTGATTTTAGCCTGTAGCTTGGGACTAGGGTTGCAAAAGGCATTTTTCCAGAAATCCTGGTTGGAGGTTTCCTTGATTTCCTGCTTATTGCCTTCTTATTCCACAAGTCTCCCAATTGGGATTTCTGCAAAACCTGGAAACTCTCACATCATTTTGAAACCTGACTTATAGTTAGTTTCTCTCCCCCAGTGAGACAGTAAGGTCTCTCATTTTTCATTAGGGCTCATGCATAATTTGTACTCAGGCCCAGCCCTCTCTCAAACTCTGTGTTGTGTAGGGTTGTGGTGTTGCTGTTGTTATAGTTGACAAGCAGAGCTACATCCCAGACACAGATGGTGGAATAAGAGGACATCCACATACCTGACCCCTACACACCCTATACCTGTCCCTCAATTTAAAATGCTCCCCCAGGCAACTTTTCACTTCGTTTAACACCTGATTTACTTAACACAGGGCACATCTCAATAGGTGGTCCAGGTAAGTCATGACATCACAAGTGGAGGGGTGGGCCTTTCCTCTTTTGTTCTCTATTGTTCCTCAAGCAAGGGGGGAAGCTGATGACATCACCATCAGAACAACTCCTTGAATGGCCTACTCCATGAAGTTTGCACTCAAAACATATTTGTTAACCATTAAGTGTGTATTTATACGTGGGATATTGTTTTTCAACAAGAAAATATCCAAAATAGCTGGAGTGCTTCTTTAACTTAACCCCTCTTAGTTACTTTATTAACAAAATAAGACAGGCTTCATTCTGTCTGTGTGTGTTTTTATATGGTGTGATTGCGTGTGTGTGTATGTGTGTGCATGTGCAGCGTGTGTCTGTGTGTGATTGTGAGTGTGTGTATTGTGTGGTTCTCTGACATCCTCCAGTGCTCTCCTGGGTCACAATCCAAATAACCTCTCAAATCGACTAGAACAATGACGCTCGCACTGCATGCATCTCTTATACGCACAATCTCTCTTCTCTTTCTCTTATACGCTCACTCACTCTCTCTTCTCTTTCTCTTATACGCTCACTCACTCTTCTCTTTCTTTCCACTTCTCGTTTTCTCTCTCTCTCTCTCTCTCTCTCTCTCTCTCTCTGTATGTGAGTGTCAACACTGAAGCATGCATGAGAACACCAGCTGTTCCGGACTACTTTGTGATCACGCTCTCCGTAGCCTATGTGAATAAGACCTTTAAACAGGTCAATATTCCCAAGGCCGCAGGGCCAGACGTGTCTTCACTGACATTTTCAACCTGTCCCTGACCGAGTCTGCAATACCAACATGTTTCAAGCATAGTTCCTGTGCCCAAGAACACCAAGGTAACCTGCCTAAATGACTACCGACCCGAAGCACTCACGCCTGTAGCCATGAAGTCCTTTGAAAGGCTGGTCATGGCTCACATCATCACCATTATCCCAGAAACCTAGACCCACTCCAATTTGCATACCGCACCAACAGATCCACAGATGACACAATCTCTATTGGCAGTGTGCTGCTAGGATGTGTGGTGCCAGGATAACTTCTCCCTCAACGTGATCAAGACGAAGGAGATGATCGTGGACTACAGGAAAAGGAGGGCCAAGCACGCCCCCATTCTCATCGATGTGGCTAGGTGCTACAGAGGGTAGTGCGTACAGCCAAGTACATCACTGGGGCCAAGGTTCCTGCCATCCAGGACCTCTATACCAGATGGTGTCAGAGGAAGGCCCCCATTTTTACGCTGCTGCTACTCTCTGTTTACTATCTACGCATAGTCACTTTACCTCTGCTTACATGTACATATTACCTAGACTAACCTGTGCCCCCGCACACTGACTCTGTACCGGTACCCCCTGTATATAGCCTCGCTACTGTTATTTTATTGTTGCTCTTTAATTATTTATTATTTTTCTATTTTCTTCTTTTTTATTTTGTATTTATTTTTTACTTCAGTTTATTTCAGTTAATAATTTCTTAACACTTATTTTTATCAAAACTGCATTGTTGGTTAAGGGCTTGTAAGTAAGCATTTCACTGTAAGGCCTACACCTGTTGTATTCTGCGCAGGTGACAAATACATTTTGATTGATTGATTTTATTTTTGACTAAACACATTGATAACTGAAGGATTTCTGTAAGCTGAACCTCAGAGATTCATTGTGTTTTGATTGGAAAACACACAGATAACCCCACAAGTATGTGTGTGTGCGCGTGGGTATGTGTGTGTACGTGGTCACATTTGTGCGAGTGTGTATGTGTGTGTGTGTGTGTGTGCACGTATCTCCTTTCATTTGTGTGTGTGTATGTCTGTGCCCACATGTGTGTGTTAGGGCTGGGCGATATATCGAATTAGTTTGATTAATTAAAATTGATGTTTTAGTGCGATGTTCCAAATGCTTGTATCGCAAGAGCGTTTGTCTTTTTGGTCTCATCTCCTTCGCTCCTTCTGTGTGCCTTCCCATTCGCACACAGACAACAAGCCCCTCTCCCTGCCACTCACAGCAACAAAAATTAAAGATCACTTCTTCTGCTCTGACAACAAGCTTTTTGCATTTGAGGTTTGGTCCAATAGAATCAGTCATATGGACACCAAAACACATTGAGACATTATTTTACTGTAATAGAGGACCTTTTTAAAAATACCCTTATGTCTCAACTCCCAAAATGTACAGTTTATTTGGAAAGTATTCAGACACCTTCCCTTTTTCCCTATTTTGTTACGTTACAGCCTTATTCTAAAATTAAGGATTTTTCCCCCCTCATCAATCTACACGCAATACCCCATTGAGATGTTTCTACAACTTGATTGGAGTCCACCTGTAGTAAATTCAATTGATTGGACATGATTTGGAAAGGCACGCACCTGTCTATACAGTGCCCTCCACTAATATTGGCACCCTTGGTAACTATATATATTTTTTATTTTATTTATTTAACCTTTGTTTAACTAGGCAAGTCAGTTAAGAACAAATTCTTATTTACAATGACGGCCTAGGAACAGGGGGTTAACAGGCCCAACGCTCTAACCACTAGGCTACCTGCAAAATGGGATGTACATTTTTTTTTTCTTGCTGTTTATCCTCTTGGTCTTTCATTCAAAATATTCACAAAAATCAAACCTATAATTGAAATAAATTAAATAAATATTTTTCTCTGAAACGTGTGCCACAATTATTGGCACCCCTAGAAGTTCTTATGAGTAAAATCTAACTGAAGTATATTCCCATTCATATTTTACGTTAAGTTCACCTTAGTGATTAGGAACACTTAAGTGGTAAGCCATGACTTTCTGTTTTACAGTGGTATAAATATGAGGTGACACACAGGCCAAGTTCCCATAATCATCCTTCACTATGGGAAAGACCCGAGAATACAGTAATGATCGTGCGACAAAAGGTTGTTGAGTTGCACAAATCAGGAAATGGCTATAAGAAAGCTCAAAGGTTGAAAATGCCCGTTTCCACTATCAGGGCAATAATTAAGAAGTTTAAAGCAACTGGAGATGTTAACAATTGGCCTGGAAGAGGATGATACATGGTGTCATGGACTCCATCAAGGGACCAGCAGATATTAAATCAAAACCTGACTGCCTCTGCTTGGAAGCTTAAACTGGGCCGTGGTTGGATCTTCCAGCAGGACAATGATCCAAAGCACACCTCAAAATCAACACAAAAATGGTTCAATGACCACAGAATCAAGGTTTCCATGGCCATCCCAGTCCCCTGACCTAAACCCCATAGAAAACCTGTGGGATGAGCTGAAGAGGAGAGTCCACAAGCGTAGACCTCGGAATCTGAAGGATCTGGAGAGATTCTGTATGGAGGAATGGTCTCAGATCCCTTGTGTTCTCCAAGTCTCAGAGCTGTTATCTTGGCAAAGGGAGGTTGCACAAAGGGGTGCCAATAATTGTGGCACACATATTTGAGAAAACATTTTTATGATAAGAATACATTTTTTCGTCCAATTATTTAACTTTAATTAAAGGTTTGATTTTTGTGAATATTTTGAAAGAAACACCAAGAGGATAAAACAAATAAGTTTTTTTCACAGTCCGGATTTCTCATATTTACCAAGGGTGCCAATATTAGTGGAGGGCACTGTATAAGGTCCCATAGTTGACAGTGCATGTCAGAGCAAAAACCAAGCCATGAGGTCAAAGGAATTGTCCGTAGAACTCCGAGACAGGATGGTGTCTAGGCACAGATCTGGGGAAGGGTAAAAAAATAAATCTGCAGCATTGAAGGTCCCCAAGAACACTGTGACCTCCATCATTCTTAAATGGAAGAAGTTAAGAACCACCAAGACTCTTCATAGAGCTGGCTGCCCGGCCAAACTGAGCAATCGGTGGAGAAGGGCTTTGGTCAGGGAGGTGACCAAGAACCCGATGGTCACTCAGACAAAGCTCAAGAATTCCTCTGTGGAGATGGGAGAACCTTCCAGAAGGACAACAATCTCTGCAGCACTCTACCAATCAGGCCTCTATGGTAGAGTGGCCAGACAGAATCCACTCCTCAGTAAAAGGCACATGACAGCCCGCTTGGAGTTTGCCAAAAGGCACGTAAAGACTCTCAGACCATGAGAAACAAGATTCTATGGTCTGATGAAACCAAGATGGAACTCTTTGGCCTGAATGCCAAGCGTCACCTCTGGAGGAAACCTGTCACCATCACTACAGTGAAGCATGGTGGTGGCAGCATCATGCTGTGGGGACTGGGAGACTAGTCAGGATCGAGGCAAAGATAAACAGAGCAAAGTACAGAGAGATCCTTGATGAAAACCTGCTCCAGAGCACTGATGACCTCAGACTGGGGGCGAAGGTTCACCTTCCAACAAGACAACGACCCTAAACACACAGCCAAGACAATGCAGGAGTGGCTTCGGAACAAGTCTCTGAATGTCCTTGAGTGGCCCAGCCAGAGCCCAGACTTGAACCCGATCGAACATCTCTGGAGAGACCTGAAAATAGCTGTGCAGCAAAGCTCCCCATCCAACCTGACAGAGCTTGAGAGGATCTGCAGAGAAGAATGGGAGAAACTCCCCAAATACAGGTGTGCCAAGCTTGTAGCGTCATACCCAAGATGACTCGAGGCTGTAATCACTGCCAAAGGTGCTTCAACAAAGTACTGAGTAAAGGGTCTGAATAATTATGTGAATGTGGTATTCTTTGCAAAAATTTATAAAAACCTGTTTTTGCACATGACAGCACGCCAGGAGTTTGCAAAAAGACACCTGAAAGATTCTGATGAGACAAAAATGTAACTCTTTGGCCTGAATGCAAAGCGCTATGTCTGGAGAAAACCAGGCACAGCTCATCACCTGTCTAACCCCTACCGTGACGCATGGTGGTGGCAGCATCATACTATGAGGATGCTTTTCAGCGGCAGAGACTGGGAGACTGGTAAGGATAGAGGGAACACAGGCAAATCCTTGATGAGAACCTGCTTCAGCGTGCAAACGATCTTAGACTGGGGCAAAAGGACAATGACCCTCAGCATTGTCACGATCTTCGTGCGGGACAGACCAAGATGCAGCGAGGTTTCCAGTGTACATACTTTTATTGCGTATATAACTGACAAAACAATAAACAAACAAAGATCGTAACTTCGGCGTGGCTCAAAAACAGGCACACACATACTACAAAGACAACATACTAAATATAATCAATGACCCACCAAATCCCCAGTGAAAAGCACAACCATATATATGGTTCCCAATTAGAGGTAACGACAATCAGCTACCTCTAATTGGGAACCATAAACCCAACATAGAAATATAACCCCTAGAACATAAACCCCCTCCTAAACAAAACAAACTGAACACGCCAGCCTGCTAACCCAGCCAAAGCAATACTGGAATGGCTTCAATACTTATGTAAATTAGATATTTCTGTATTTCATTTTCAATACATTTGCAAACATTTCTAAAATCATGTTTTCATTTTGTCATTATGGGGTATTGTGTGTAGATGGGTGAGATTTATTTTTATTTAATCATTTTTGAATTCAGGCTGTAACACAACAAAATGTAGAATAAGTCGAGGGGTATGTGTACATTCTGAAGGCACTGTAAGTGTTTCCAATGATATCATAGGAGTGCAACGTGATTTTAACCAATTATGATTAGGCATTGCCAACTAATTGCCTACGAAATGTCTACTAATTGGTTGATGATGTCATTGGAAAAACGTATTTTTATCTATCTTCTTTTACTACAAAACATGGAAACGCGCCATTTTCACATGTTGGGGTGGTTCTGGAGTTGATGAAAATGGTGAAATTTCTCTTTAAACTATTATGTTAAAATGATGTAATTATTATTGGGTCTATTGGTTGCGGAAGGCTTATTTTTAGCCTACGTATAATTTTACAGGTCCTGAATTCAATCAATTATTCCTGACTGTTTGAAATGCACTGCATTGACCTTTATTTGTGCAAGAAAGCTTATTTTCAGAAAATGTTTAAAAAAAAATCTAGATATACTGTATATCGAGAATCACCCTTAAGTTTGACAAAGTTAAGATATGATTTGAAGGCCATATCGTCCAACCCTAGTGTGTGTGTTTATCTGTGTATAGGTCTGAGAGCCTCTGTTGAGTGGTGAAGCTTCTGCTGTGTGTCAGTGTAATGTTGAGACATGTAGCAGCAGGCTGAGCAGAAGAGATATTAGACATAAATATTGCATGTATCCTGTAGAGTTAGATCGAGGCCGGGCTGTGACGGATGCTCTCCTCAGCTGCAGAATGTCCACAGTGACATTAAAATGGCCGAGATGGTCAGACATGTGTCAGGATGATGATCACTGGAGAGGTAGGAGCAGAGGGCCAAGACACACACACACACAGACTTGACATGCAAGTACACACACATACACATACACACACACGATACACACACAAAGTATGCAGACACGAGTGCAAGTGGACACGCCCACTTTTCTTATTCTAATTCATTGGTAGTTTCAGCTTTGTGACACGGAGACAAGCAACAAAACAGAGAGGAAGGAGAGGCAGAGAAAGAAAGACATGAGTGAAAGTGAGTGTCTCTCAACTGTAGGTAAATTAGAAAAAAAGAAGGAAGGAGAGAGAGTGAGAGAGGAAGAGAGAAAAGGAAAGACAGCTTAAGGTGTTTGTCTGATCCATACTGACAGTTAGTAGAGGCTACGGTCTCTGTTGGCAAAGCATGCTAAAGCAGCACATTTTCACCAGCGACAAAGGTTAACTGTGGCTCACTCACACGGATGCCGCGATCTTTCCAGGGGGAATGTGAAATTGGCCATGGCATTCAGAATGGGGTTAGATAGAACCACGAACGAACACACTGGATTTTTGACATCTCCATTAAGATTAATCCACACTCAGCTAGTTTCCTCTAGCAGTTTAACACAGAGACAATGGTTATTCCTATACCTCCCCCATCTCTAATGATTTCAATGAATACATGTGATTATCTCCAGCTCTAATCTCACAGTCATCAGTTTAGCATTATCAATCAATACCTGTGATTACTCTGTCATCACTTATTGATTCGTAATTGATGCACAGACATTGTCAGGTCTCTCTGATTATTATTTTTCTTATACAGCTTGGTTTGATTTTATGGGGGAAGCTCACCACTACCATACAGGTTGATGCCAAGGCAGCTATTTTTGGTCAAAAATCTCAACACACGTCAGCTATCACGGAGAGGTGAGGAAAGAGAGTGCCCAGGAATTATTCTGTGGCCATGAAATACCAACAATTCCAGAAATACCACAAAGCATCACCAGTGTGGATTTCTACATAAAGAATGTGTGCTGCTATCCAAAGCAGCTCCAGCCCAACACTTCAGAATTCATAGAGAGACGGAATGAATGCCCCCCAAAAAACTAAAAAACCTTTCTCTTTCATTTGCTATGCTAATGTGTGCGGCACACATAGCTATGAGAACGAGGGAGGAGGAGGAGAGGAGGGAGAGGAGGGAGGAAGAAAGAAAGAGAGAGACGTAGAGAGGGATTTCTCTTGGAAGTGAGGAATGAAAAGCAGCTTTGATTTGTGAAGCGGTGAGGAACAAGGAGATCCAGACAACGCATGCTAATGGAGTCCTGTTTTAACTGGCGAGAACGCCTGCTTGTGAATGCACACCTCCCTTGACGGATCCGTGTTCGTTAGCGAGAGTGTGTGCCTGTGTGCGTGCATGTGTGTGTGTGTGTGTGTGCGTGATGTCTCAGGAGATTCCCCCCCGCTGCTTCATCAGATCCACTTAATAATCAACCAACGGGAATGACGGCCTGGGCCCTGTTCAAACACCTACACACACAGATAAATAATTTAAGTCTTTAAAATCATATTCATGCTTTAGACATGCAGATACATGTATGTTTTTGTAATGCAATGTGTAACTTTGTATAACTAAAGGGAAAGAGATCCAGATGAATATATTACTATGTTTAAGGAGCTAGCTGACACAGAAACAGACTCACCCAGGCTAGATAACGTAATCTCTGTGATACCTGTGTGTGAGTGTGTGTGTGATTAATTATCTTATCTCTCCCAGTGGTTCTTCGTCTCATTCTAAACACACAGTATGTTCCCTGAGTGTAGTGTACTGTCTCCATGTTGGTTGGTGTGCAGGTACTGTACTGTTCTGTATGGGCTGACAGGTACTGTACTGTTCTGTATGGGCTGACAGGTACTGTACTGTTCTGTATGGGCTGACAGGCATTTATTATAGTGGCTTCCTATCTCTGTCTAGCCCGGATGTTACCTGGTAAGGAGCTATTGTGGAGAGACTTGGTGTGTGTTCCTCTTCTTTTCTCCTGTCACCCCTCTCTCTCTCTCTCTCTCTCTCTCTCTCTCTCTTTCACTCTCTAACTCACTCTCTCTTTCTCTCTCTCTCTTTCACTCTCTCTCTTTCACTCTCTAACTCACCCTTTCTCTCTCTATCTCTCTCTCTCTCTCTCTCTCTCTCTCTCTCTCTCACTCTCTCTTTCACTCTAACTCACTCTCTCTCTCTATCTCTCTCTCTCTATTTCTCTCACTCACTCACTCACTCAATTCAATTCAATTGTTTTTATTGGCATGGGAAACATATGTTTACATTGCCAAAGCAAGTGAAAAAGATAATAAACAAAAGTGAAAAACTATAAAAATTAAATGTAAATATTACACTTACAGAAGTTCCGAAGGAATTGAGACATTTCAAATGTCATATTATGGCTATATACAGTGTTGTAACAATGTGCAAATGGCAACAGGTAACAAATGCTGCTGTGATGGCACACTGTGGCATTTCCCCCAATAGATATAGGAGTTTATCAAAATGGGATTTGTTTTTGAATTCTTTGTGGGTCTGTGCAATCTGAGGGAAATATGTGTCTCTAATATGGTCATAAATTTGACATGAGGTTAGGAAGTGCATCTCAGTTTCGCCTCATTTTGTGGGCAGTGTGCACGTAGCCTGTCTATTCGTGAGGGCCAGGTCTGCCTACGGCGGCCTTTCTCAATAGCAAGGCTATGCTCACAGAGTCTGTACATAGTCAAAGCTTTCCTTAATTTTGGGTCAGTCACAATGATCAGGTATTCTGTCACTGTGTACTCTCTGTTTAGGGCCAAATAAAAATTTTGTTTTTTGCTCCGTTTTTTTGTTAATTCTTTCCAATGTGTCAAGTAATTATCTTTTTGTTATCTCATGATTTGGTTTGGTCTAATTGTGTTGCTGTCCTGGGGCTCTGTTTGCGTTTGTGAACAGAGCCCCAGGACCAGCTTGCTCCTACCATCTTTCTTTCTCTCTCTCTCTCTCTCTCTGGGTTAGTGATTCCCTGTGGACTTGAGGCCCTCCACTCAGCAGGACTTTCGGCCCCAATCTGCCTCAATGTGTCTTCTTCCCCCCTCCAACTCTCTCTTCTTCCCCCTTTCTATCTCCCGCTCCCCCTTTTCTCTCTCTTCCTTCTGTCCTGCCTCTCCCTCTCTATAAGCTATCCCTCCTTCTACCCACTCCCTCCCTCTCCCTCCCTCCCTCCTTCCTCTATCTCTCAGTGTGTCAGACAGCGGCGCAGCAGCACAGGTTTGTGTGTGTGTGAGTGTGTGCATGTGTCACCAGGGAGCCCCATGTTTTTTAATAAATTTTTAATCATTCCATTTGATGCTCCTCTTGTCCACCATAATTTGTACTGACTGCTGAACAGAATCAAAGACCATCGGCGCTTCAGCTCCAACACAAAAATACATTTTTCATTCCTTGTCTTTTTTCCTCTCCGCCTCACACCTCGAGATGCTTGTTTTGACATAAAAGTGGCCTATTTTAACGATGCTGTTGTTGAAAGTCACTTTTAATTTCCCTACCTGATTTCCCTATGGTGTGTCTGTACATTTCACTGTGAATACAGGAGAGTGAGGGGTGGAGTTTTATATATTCACGACACAATGGCAACACAATGTATGACAGCCGATTGTGAATGTGTACTGTTTCACTCTTTAATAAAAGGTGCATAAGGGGAATATGTTGTTTGTGCTCTATTCTACCTGTGTTGCTCACTGTTGTGAACGCTCTGTTTTTCTCACTTGTCTAACAGAGGTCCTCTGAGATGACCGTTTTGTTTTAATAGAATAGAAAAAAAAGATGCTTTATATTTACAGTTACTGTACATAAAACATACATTTGATAATTTTTTTTGTTCTGTTTAATTATTTATGTGTGTGTGTGTTACAGTGCCAGCGCTGTGCCCCGCTCTACAATGACAAACCCTTCAGGTCAGGTGACCAGGTCCAAGCCTACAGCTGTCGACCATGTGACTGCCATGGCCACGCCCTTTCCTGTCACTATGACATCACAGCTGACGCCCACCCTACTGAACACTACAGAGGAGGGGGAGGGGTGTGTGACGACTGTATGCACAATACTACAGGTATGTAACTATACTGAACAAAAATATAAATGCAACATGCAACAATTTCAAGGATTTTACTGAGTTACAGTTCATATAAGGAAATCAGTCAATTGAAATAAATGAATTAGCCCCTAATCTATAGATTTCACGTGACTGGGAACACAGATATGCATCTGTTGGTCACAGATACATAGGAAAAAAGGTAGGGGCGTGGATCATAAAACCAGTCAGTATCTGGTGTGACCACCATTTTCCTCATGCAGCGTGACACAGCTTGATCAGCATGTTGATTGTGGCCTGTGGAATGTTGTCTCACTCCTCTTCAATGGCTGTGCGAAGTTGCTGGATATTGGCGGGAACTAGAACACGCTGTCGTACACGTCGATCCAGAGCATCCCAAACATGCTCAATGGGTGACATGTCTGGTGAGTATGCAGGCCATGGAAGAACTGGGACATTTTCAGCTTCCAGGAATTGTGTACAGATCCTTGCTACATGGGGCCGTGCATTATCATGCTGAAACATGAGGTGATGGCAGCAGATGAATGGCACGAAATGGGCCTCAGGATCTCATCACGGTATCGCTGTGCATTCAAAATTCTGTCAATAAAATGCAGTTGTGTTTGTTGTCCGTAGCTTATGCAAGCCCATACCACCGCCACCATGGGGCACTCTGTTCACAACGTTGACATCAGCATACTGCTCGCCCACACAACGCCATATACACATGGTCTGCGGTTGTGAGGCCGGTTGGATGTACTGCCAAATGAATTCTCTAAAATTATGTTGGAATCGACTTATGCTAGAGAAATGAACATTAAACTCTCTGGCAACAGCTCTGGTGGACATTCCTGCAGTCAGCATGCCAGTTGCACGCCAGTTAAAACAGGACTCCATTAGCATGCTTTTTGTGTGTATGGAACATTTCTGGGATCTTTATTTCTGCTCATGAAACATAGGAACAACACTTTACATGTTGCATTTATATATTTTTTCAGTGTAGTATACACACACACACACACACACACACACACACACACACACAGTGTACATCTCTGGAGACTCATCTGCTTCTTAATCTACATGTTGAGTTTTATATAGTGTGTGATTGAATTCTAATGAGTTAAAAATTATCTCCCCATCTCCACATCTTCAACCCCTCTCTCCTCTTTGACCTCTACCACCTCACTCACCTACGCCCACCCAATCACTCACCTCTCACCTCTACCCCTTACCCTCCACCCCTGCCTCTACCACCTCACACACACCTACGCCCACCCTATCACTCACCTCTCACCTCTACCCCTTACCCTCCACCCCTGCCTCTACCACCTCACACACACCTATGCCCACCCTATCACTCACCTCTCACCTCTACCCCTTACCCTCCACCCCCGTTCCTTCCTCACGCACCATTTCTTCCTCCCCCTCTCCCCTCTCCCCCCTCTCTCGCTGTCCTCCCCACCCTTTCTCTCTCACTCTCTCTCCCTCCCTCCTCTGTCCCCCCTCCCTCCCTCCCTCCCTCTATCTCTCGTTCTCTCCCCCCTCTCTCTCCTTCCAGGTCGTAGCTGTGAGTCCTGTGTTAGTCAGTTCTACAGGGAGGTGGTTGCTGACCCCAGGTCAGAGGTTGTGTGTCGACCATGTGACTGTCACACACCTGGCTCCATCAACGGTAGTCTGGAGTGTCACCCGGTAAGGACCTGTTCTGTTTCCTTTTCTACCTCCTTCCTCCTTCACTCTACCTGACCAATCAATCAATAAATCAAATGTATTTATAAAGCCCTTCTTACATCAGCTGATGTCACAGAGTGCTGAACAGAAACCCAGCCTAAAACCCCAAACAGCAAGCAATGCAGCTGTAAAAGCACCGTGGCTAGGAAAAACTCCCTAGAAAGGCCAGAACCTAGGAAGAAACCTAGAGAGGAACCAGGCTATGAGGGGTGGCCAGTCCTCTTCTGGCTGTGCCGGGTGCAGATTATAACAGAACATGGCCAAGATTTTAAAATGTTCATAGATGACCAGCAGGGTCACATAATAATAATCACAGTGGTTGTAGAGGGTGCAACAGGTCAGCACCTCAGGAGTAAATGTCAGTTGGCTTTTCATAGCCGATCATTCAGAGTATCTCTACCGCTCCTGCTGTCTCTAGAGAGTTGAAAACAGCAGGTCTGGGACAGGTAGCATGTCTGGTGAACAGGTCAGGGTTCCATAGCCGCAGGCAGAACAGTTGAAACTGGAGCAGCAGCACGGCCAGGTGGACTGGGGACAGCAAGGAGTCATCAGGCCAGGTAGTCCTGAGGAATGGTCCTAAGGCTCAGGTCCTCAGAGAGAGAGAGAGAGAGAGAGAGAGAGAGAGAGAGAGAGAGAGAGAGAGAGAGAGAGAGAGAGAGAAAGAGAATTAGAGAGAGGAGAAATACACCAGATATAGCAGACTGACCCTAGCCCCCCGACACATAAACTACTGCAGCATAAATACTGGAGGCTGAGACAGGAGGGGTCGGGAGACACTGTGGACCCGTCCGACGATACCTCCAGACAGGGCCAACCAGGCAGGATATAACCCCACCCACTCTGCCGAAGCACAGACCCCACACCACTAGAGGGATATCTTCACTAGAGGGATACCATCCTAAGACAAGGCTGAGTATAGCCCACAAAGATCTCCGCCACAGCACAACCCAAGGGGGGGCGCCAACCCGGACAGGAAGATCACGTCAGTGACTCAACCCACTCAAGTGACGCACCCCCCCAGGGACGGCATGGAAGAGCACCAGTAGGCCACTGACTCAGCCCCTGTAATAGGGTTAGAGGCAGAGAATCCCAGTGGAGAGGGGAACCGGCCAAGCAGAGACAGCAAGGGTAGTTCGTTGCTCCAGTGCCTTTCCGTTCACCTTCACACTCCTGAGCCAGACTACACTCAATCATAGGACCTACTGAAGAGATGAGTCTTCAATAAAGACTTAAAGGTTGAGACCGAGTCTGCGTCCCTCACATGGATAGGCAGACCATTCCATAAAAATTGAGCTCTATAGAAGAAAGCCCTGCCTCCAGCTGTTTGCTAAGAAATTCTAGGGACAGTAA
This sequence comes from Hucho hucho, assembly GCA_003317085.1. Taxonomy (NCBI): domain Eukaryota; kingdom Metazoa; phylum Chordata; class Actinopteri; order Salmoniformes; family Salmonidae; genus Hucho; species Hucho hucho. The sequence goes on from QNTS01002624.1 coordinate 64,067, forward strand.
GGAGGCCTGTGTCTTGTGACCGTAGCGTACGTGTAGGTAAGTACGGCATGACCAAATCGGAAAGATAGGTAGGAGCAAGCCCATGTAATGCTTTGTAGGTTAGCAGTAAAACCTTGAAATCAGCCCTTGCTGACCCCTCCTTTAGGCATAATCAACATCAGTCTGGAGTGTCACCAGATTCTTCCTCCTCCTCCTTCACTCTACCTGTACCCTCCTTTAGGCATAATCAACGGCAGTCTGGAGTGTCACCAGATCGGCTTCCCTTTCTTTCTTCTCGTCTTCTTCCTCCTTCTCCTCTTCCTCTTCCTCCTTCTCCTTCTTCTTTCTCCTCATCCCTCCTTCTTACTCTTCCTCCTCTCCTCTTCTAGTATTCCCAGACCTTAGTTTACCATAGACCAGGGCTATTCAATTCCAGTCCTACCTGGTAGTTAATTGCACACACCTGGTGCCCCAGGTCCTAATTGGTCCCTGATTGGAAGGAGAGGAGGAAAACCAGAAGTGTTTTGGCCCTCCAGGACCAGAATTGAACAGCCCTGCCATAGAGCCTGCATAGATATGTTGGTTTTCCCAGAGCCAATTATCAGGTTGTATAGCTGTGTGATGTGGGAGACTGAGAGTGAGTATGTAAAAGTGTCATTACTGCTCCTAGCCCGCTAGAGAGAAACCACACATTCCCTCCCTTTCTTTAGCTGTATATCACGGTGGCCATTCTGGAGAGACAGGTGATGTCGACAGAGACAGTGGATGACAAATTCAAAATCAATCTGAGGGTCAGTCCCAAGGAGAATAGTAGCTGTTGTAAATTCTCCCAATGAAGGATTACTCCCTCTATAGCTCTATAGCTCCATAGAGTCATGGCTTTCCCTCTGATATTTCCTTTGTCCTGAAGCGTGCACTCTTTCACTGCTTTGGTGGAGTCAGGGGCTCCTGGGAGTTTCCACCATATTTCTGATACTAGTCATTTTACTTTCAAATCAGTGTAGGGAAGTGAACAAGTGCACACTTTGGGAGGATGGAGAGATGATTGGGACATAGCCGTTGTCTACGGTCCAATGCTGAGCTCGATTGGTTTGGTTTGTATGTTATGTTCTTTTGGTGAAATACGCAGCCAAACACCTAACCAACCAAACACACAAACAAACAATGCAAGCACTTCTCAGCACTCGCGCACACACGCACGCACGCACGCACGCACGCACGCACGCACGCACACACACACACACACACACACACACACACACACACACACACTGCCCCTCAGACTCTCAGGTGCTATGACCTCTTTAACCTCCCCTCCTCATCCTTCTCTCCTCCTCCCTCATTCAAAATAATTGAGAGGACTCGGTGAGTTCGAGCTGCCCATCCGTGACATGCTCCCACAATGCACTGCTGCACAGGTAGACTAATTGGTAACATGTCTCTCCATCTCTTCCTCTCCTCGCTCCTCTCTTCCCTTCTCTCCACCCCTACTCATCTCCCCCTCGTCTCTCTCTCTCTCCCCCCCCCACTCCTCTTATTCCCTCTCTCTCTTTTTCTCTCTTCCCCCTCTCCCTTCCTCCATCCTTCCCTCCCCCTCCCTCCCCCTCTCCCTCCATCCCCATCTCCTATTCTCTCTAGGTGGGGGGCCAGTGTAAGTGTAAGAGGCGTGTGTCTGGCAGGCGGTGTGATGCGTGTCAGGTTGGATTCTACTCTCTGCAGGCGTGGGGCCCCGAGGGCTGTCTGCCGTGCGGCTGCAGCGCTGCAGGCACCCGGGGAGACGACGGCACCTGTCACCAGCAGTCAGGACAGTGCCAGTGCAAGACACACGTAATCGGTAGGTAGCAAGTTAGCACTTCTGGGTGATGGCTCTGGTCATAGGAGCACATGGGAGGCCTCTCTCTCTCTCTGCCTCGCTGTTATTTCTACACACATCACTCTCTTTCTCTCTCTCTCTCTCTCTCTCTCGCTCTCTCTTTTCTCTTTTCTCTCTTTTTTCTCTCTTTTTTCTCTCTCTCTCTTCTCTCTCACTCTCTTTTCTCTCTCTTTCTCTCTCCTCTCGCTCACTCTCTTCTCTCTCTCGCACTCTTCTCCCTCTCTCTCCATCCCTCTCTCTCCATCCCTCTCTCTCGCTTCATCCTCTTCTCTATCTTTCTGCTCTCACTACCTTTCTCTCCTTATCTTTTGTTCCCCCCTCTATCTCTCTTTCCCAAAGGACAATGAGAGAATACAGTTGATTAGTGTGAAGAGGAGAAGAGGAGATTAGAGTGAAGAGGAGAAAAAAAGAGGAGAAAAAAGTTTTGTTTGTTTTTTTCATTCTAGAAGACATTTAGTTATATCATAATGTACTCATTTGCAAGAAACATTAAACAAAAACATTAATTGTTTGTATTTATAATATGGTAAAGTGACTAACACATAGACTAACCTGTATGTAAAGTGGTATGATTAGGTTGTTGAGCTCTCAGCACATTCTTGGCCAATCTCTCTGTTTCTTTCTTCTCCCAAAACACACACACACACAGCCCTTCTTTTCATGAACTCACCACTAACGGCAGCCAAAACGGTTTTCCTCCTTCTCGTGGCCGTTCCTTCCTAGCTCCTTTGTGATAAATCTGCTCCATTTCTCTCCTGAGTGTCTTTCAAGAATCTCGTATGAAATGCAAAACAAACCCTACTCAACACACCATGTTTATTGCTAAGCTAGGATATCAACGTCCACCTCATTTTAATTCTCTAATTCAATGCCAAGTTGATTAGAACAAACTGCCCCGGGCCCTGCCTCCTTTTCACCCCACTCTTTATCATTTTCTTTGCTCCCATAGGTATTTTCTTTGCTCCCATAGGTGTATGTAATAGTATTTGAAATGGTGATATACTGTTGGCTGAGGAGCAAGATGGGGCGGGACATGCCCCAATACATGCAAACTGTAGAGATACATGCGTGTGCGGGCTCACACATACACACACCAAAACACACACACTCACACCCACTCCCACTTACCTATGATTTAATTGTAAACAGCAGAGCTGACCCAGATAGTAGATGTCATTACTCTTATTTAATAGATAGAATAATGTAAAACCACTTTATTAATACACACACTCTGTCACTGTCCTGGTTACTGTTGTTTAGCCGGATGTTAATGGCTGTAGTACACCAGGCCTGTAGAAGCAGTGGTGTACGTCACTGTCCTGGTTACTGTTGACAGCAGGCCTGTAGAAGCAGTGGTGTACGTCACTGTCCTGGTTACTGTTGACAGCAGGCCTGTAGATGTCACGTTCAGGCCTGATATTTATAGGCTGGCGTGTTTAGTTTCGTTTTGGTGTAGGGTTTTTTTGTTCTAGGTGTTGTATTTCTATGTTGGGGTAATGGTCCCAATTAGAGGCAGCTGAGTGTCGTTACCTCTAATTGGGAACCATATATATGTTTGTAGTTTTCAGAGGGGTTTTGTGGGTTATTGTTTGTTTCATAGCGAAAGTGTCTAGTCTATGTTATGATCTTCGTTCTCGTTCGTTCTCGTTCGTTTTGTGCCAGTTACGTTGATAAATAAAGCATGTATACTGGATACCTCGCTGCGCCTTGGTCTGTCCCTTCTGAAGATTATGACAGTAGAAGCAGTGGTGTACGTCACCTTCAATCAAATGTATTTATAAAGCCCTTCTTACATCAGCTGATGTCACAGGGTGCTGTACAGAAACCCGGCCTAAAACCCCAAACAGCAAGCAATGCAGGTGTAGAAGCATGGTGGCTAGGAAAAACTAGAAAGGCCAGAACCTAGGAAGAAACCTAGAGAGGAACCAGGCTATGAGGGGTGGCCAGTCCTCTTCTGGCTGTGCCTGGTGGAGATTATAAGATGTTCAAATGTTCATAGATGACCAGCAGGATCAAATAATAATAATCACAGTGGTTATAGAGGGTGCAACAGGTCAGAACCTCAGGAGTAAATGTCAGTTGGCTTTTCATAGCCGATCATTCAGAGTATCTCTTACCGCTCCTGCTGTCTCTAGAGAGTTGGAAACAGCAGGTCTGGGACAGGTAGCACGTCCGGTGAACAGGTCAGGGTTCCATAGCCTTCCTGGTTACTGTTGTTTAGCTGGATGTTAATAGCTGTAGTACAACAGGCCTGTAGAAGCAGTGGTGTACGTCACTGCAATGAACAGAATCCAAACTGAGTTGCATGTAACAAATAGAACACTACAACACTATTACAGGAATAATTTTGTGATTGCCTGATTGTTCTCCAGTTCATTTGGCTTCATGATGATGTTACTCTAAACCACATCCTTCTGAATGTAATCCAAAGCTGAAGAAACCACAACACAAGTATGCAATAGAGCCAGACAAATACAGTATGTCACAGTTAAGATCTCATTTGCAGGTAAAGTTAAGCTGTGTCACTACTAGGCTTCGTTATTAATAGGAACCATACAACCATCATACAACCATCATAACTCCAGTAGCTACAGAGTCAGTGCAGAGAAAGTCCTGTGTTTTCCAGACTGGGGTGTATATCACAGTATTGTTAGTACTGTATCCATCACCATGACACACACATGCACACTACACACTACACACACCCACATACACATACACACACACAAACACACACACACACTACACACACACCCACATACACATACACACACACCAACCCAGCCCCACCACATTGTTCAACTCCGCCGTATCCATCACCGTGCTGCTATAACCACTGGTTTGAAATATGGGCCGGTAGAAATACATTAATATCTATAAATTCATTAAACAGGTTGTGGGCAGTGGGGTGGGAGTGGAGCTGAAATGCCAAGTGGCTGGGGCNACACAAACACACACACACACTACACACACACCCACATACACATACACATACACACACTACACACACACACACACACACACACACACACACACACACACACACACACACACACATACACATACACACACACCAACCCAGCCCCACCACATTGTTCAACTCCGCCGTATCCATCACCGTGCTGCTATAACCACTGGTTTGAAATATGGGCCGGTAGAAATACATTAATATCTATAAATTCATTAAACAGGTTGTGGGCAGTGGGGTGGGAGTGGAGCTGAAATGCCAAGTGGCTGGGGCACTGGTACTCCTGCGTCTAAACGGCTCTGCCCCCGGGCTGCCTGGCTAACATTAGGGATAGATTGCCTGTCAGGGAATAGCTATGGTATGTTCTAATAACCAGCGTTGCCTGTGCATATTTTATATATTTGAATACAGCCCCATTTTGACGCTAGTTGGAATCCATGTAGACTACACTCCACTGAGAGGGGTTAATACCTCTCTCTCTGCCTCACTGTTATTTCTGCACACATCTCTCTCTCTCTCTCTCTCTCTCTCTCTCTCTCTCTCTCTTGTAGTTGTTAATTTATTTATTTTCTCTCTCAGTGAAATTAAGTGTTCTGCCTGAGGAGGGTGATCCATCATACAAAGACGATCTGGCCTAATGGTGGCATTTTTCTGACTTTAAACACACACACGCATGCGAACACACACTCTTGTAATTTTTCACACAGTTACTTATTTGTTGATTTAGCACTATATTACATTTAAAAAATATCTGGGTTAAGACATGAACTAGTTCTGTTAGTCAGAGTGATGGAGACTGGAGGGTGATGGAGATAGATGAGTCTAGCTGTAAGAAGGGGGGGGTTATGGCCAAGCACCAGTCAGTCGTACAGACATTTAACCAGGCTGTATTTTAAGTAGGGAAAGGCCCAGTCTTTATGGCTGTTAATATGGACATCCTCTACATTAAATGTTTCAGGGAGAAGGCTGAGTTAGTCACAGAGTCACTTGGGGAGTTTGTTGTTGTATTGCAGATTGCAGCTTTCAGAGCTTTGAGTTTGGAATGTGTTAACATTGCATCTCTCTGTCTGTCCTGTACCCTGTACCCTTTCTTTCTCTTTCTCTCTCTCTCTCTCTCTCTCTCTCTCTCTCTCTCTCTCTCTCTCTCTCTCTCTCTCTCTCTCCTCACTTTCTCTCCTTTCTATCTCTATCTCTCTCGCTCTCTCTCAGGTCTTACCTGTGACAGGTGTGACTATGGCTACAAGCTGTTAAATTCCTCTCACCTTGATGGCTGTGTGGGGTGTGGCTGTGACCCGGTTGGGTCCCTCAGCCCCTTCTGTGAGCCAGAGGGGGGCCAGTGTGAATGCAGGGAGGGGGTGGGGGGCCAGCGCTGTGACTCCTGTGCCAGGGGCCTCTATGGCCTCCATCAGGCGGGCTCCTGCATCCCGTGTCTCTGCTCACCTGACGGGACCGTACCTGGGACTGTGTGTGACCCAGAGACTGGACAGTGTGTGTGTAAGGTGAGTGTGTGAGAATATGTTTGCTGACATCTATTACTGATAATTATCTTATCTACTAGTCATTTTTTATATATCACTTAGGAAAACACTGAGGGGCCTCGCTGCGACTCGTGTCGCCGTGGTTACCACAGCCTGGAGAGGAGGAACTCCTTGGGGTGTCTGGCATGTGCGTGTGACGTCCGCGGGACCCTGGAGGGGGGTGTGTGTGACCCTGTCAACGCCCAGTGTCCCTGTAGGGTGGGGGTGGAGGGCGCCCAGTGTACACGCTGCTCCCTACACTACTACAACACGACCTCTGACCTCTACGATGTCATCACACATGACCCCTACTACAACATGACCTTTGACCCCCAGGGGTCATCCCAGGGGTGTGTTCCGTGTGTGTGTGACCCCACGGGAACAGTGGAGGGGATGATGTGTGACGCGGACACCGGGCAGTGTGTGTGTGTGTCCACGCGCAATGGAAGGGACTGCGGTAGATGTAGGCCAGGTGAGTGTGTGTGTGTGTGTGTGTGTGTGTGTGTGCTTATGTTTGTTCAGAAATCTACCCAACTGGTTTGCAATGGTAGAAGTGCTTAACAACAGAATGTTTGTGTTTATCTCTCTCACTCACACCTTAAACTCTGTAGGAGAAGAACTGTACATGACAGTAATACTTTATACTGTTGAACACACAGCTCCCAGCTCATTACACTGAAGCATCTCAGCTCTGGCATTGACGACAAGCTGCCATGCTGTTTACCACAATGCTCAACACACTCCTCTTTCACTGCCTTTGTCCCTGTCTCTGTCTTTTACATCACACACTCGGTCTGTTCTTTTCTCTCTGTCTGATGGATGGAAGGTCCCTGTGGTGTGTCTTTCTGTTTCTTGGCTCCTGGCGGTGTTGTCCTGTGCCTGTGTATGTGTGTGTATGTGTTTGTATGTGTGTATATGTGTGTGTATGTGTGTGTGTGTGTGTGTGTGCGTATGCGTGTGAATGTGTGTATGTGTGCGTATGCATGTGTATGTGTGTGTGCCTATTTGTGTGTGTGTCTGTGCTTTGTCCTGGGGAATGATGATGAGTGCTTGGCATTCACTTTGGGCTATAGCCCATTAGCGTTTAGCTTGCTTAGCTACAAGCCATCCCTCATGTGCCCGGTGCCAACTCACCCATCGGCAATTGGGGCTCCGCTGCCCGATGCAGTCAACTGCACCTTAGAGGGCACAGACCATGGCACCCTCTTTCACTTCTTCACCTCTGTCTGTGTGTGTTTGTTTGTGTGTGTGCATGCTCGCTCATGAGTGTGTGTGGCGCCATTAGTAGCAGCTGCTGAACTGTGTTAGTAACGTAGATGAACCATCAGGTTTACTGTAATACTCACCACAGCACATTCAGGGTCCAAACACACACACACACACACACACACACATCCTCAGGCCTTGTCATGCCTCTTAAGCCCTGTGGTAGGAGTATGGCAGGGTTCCCAACTGTCGGCCCGCAGGGTTTTTTATTTGCCCCCCAGGTTTTTTTAATACAATCACATATATCTCTCTATTATGCGTGGTAATTATCTGGAACCGATGTCCAAAATTAAAATCACTTGGAGCTGGGACATAAAAGACTGTAAAAACATCAGCAAATCAAGTGATTTAAATTTTAGACATCAGTTCCAAAATATTCCCAGTCATTATAGAGAGATATGTGATCTTATTCAAATGTAAGCAAGGTTAGAAATGGTTCAGTTTAATAGAATATGATATCTGTTTGGGCTTCTTGCAGTCTACAAATTATTTGTAATCCGCTCAAGAAAGAATCGGCTTGCAGCTGAATCTAGTTGATGATCCCTGGAGTCGGGGGTCAGATATAGGTCTATACAGTCAATACCACACAAGATGAATGGCATGACATGTCCTTATCCAAAAGGCATTACAGGTTAAACCAAGGGTTGCGCAATTCTGGTAGCATCCCAAAATATCCAGGAATTCCACATTACTGGTTGGAAAACTAAAGGAGGGAATATTCAGGAAATCAGAATTTTGGAAATGTTTATGGATTTTGCAACCCTAATAGAATTAGATTGGATATCATTCCAATATGCTCCTTCTTTTAGGCCTCTCCTCAATGATGCGTTTGTTACAAATGGTGTCTATTGTTGCTCTATTACCTGACTACAGGTTTGGTTATGGCAAAATTGTTATTGTTCCATGCTGTGTATAGTGTATTGTGTATGTATGGCCATTGATACGTGTAATCTCTAATTTTGTACCCGTTTGATTTGATTCCAGGTTACTTCCTCTCTGTGTCAGAGTTGGGGTCTGAGGTGAGCGTGTGTGTGGAGTGTGACTGTCACCCGGTGGGCTCGTCAGGACAGGTGTGTGGCGGCCGGACGGGGCAGTGTGTGTGTGTTGACCCCTCGGTGGGAGGACGTAGGTGTGACCAGTGTCAGGAGCTCTACTATGGCTTCAACCCTGGCCTCGGCAGGTAAGACACATCACCTCCCATACATTCAGCCCCATACACACCAACCCCTGGCCTCAGCCCCATATACACAAACACCAGGTTTCAGCCCCATACACACCAACCCCAGGCCTCAGCCCCATACACACCAACTCCAGGCCTCAGCCCCATACACACCAACCCCAGGTTTCAGCCCCATACACACCAACCCCGGCCTCAGCCCCATACACACCAACCTCAGGTTTCAGCCCCATACACACCAACCCTGATTTCAGCCCCATACAGACCAACCCCAGGTTTCAGCCCCATACACACCAACCCCAGGTTTCAGCCCCATACACACCAACCTCAGGCCTCAGCCCCATACACACCAACCCAGGTTTCAGCCCCATACACATCAACCCCAGGTTTCAGCCCCATACACACCAACCCTGGTTTCAGCCCCATACACATCAACCCCAGGTTTCAGCCCCATACACATCAACCCCAGGTTTCAGCCCCATACACATCAACCCCAGGTTTCAGCCCCATACACACCAACCCTGGTTTCAGCCCTATACACACCAACCCCAGGTTGCAGTCACGGAGCAGTCTTCGCGCACAGCTCTGGCGCTCAACGTCCTTTCCCCCGCTCCGCTAACAATTGCTCAGCTCTCACAGGGTTTCTTTCCCCACTCCATTCATTTCTTGTTTAAAAAGATAATTTAACAAACACCCCATTTACTTTTGTGACTGTACCATTTGGTTTTGAAGTAGGCTATCTTAAGAAGCTTTAACATTTCAACAACATGTCGTAGGCTATTAAACCAGGACCTACCTGATGATTTGCAGCTGCTGTGTTAATAAACTACTTGCTTTTTCTCTAATCTATTGACGATCTGATACTTCAGTTGGAACTGGCACTGTTGCGCTCACAATTTACAGAATAATAGACAACTTTAGCACTGTTAAAAACATATACTTTTTTTAAAACAATAGCCTATATAAAATCTAAACATCTGGTGCTGCTGCATGGGTTCATTGGTTGTCTTGCTAACTACTCAGTCTGTGTGACCTATACTTGGTCGACTCATATCAACATCTCTGTCCATTAGTGTTGGTGCAGTCTGAATAAATACAACAGAATATGCCTAATTAAGAGAACAGTGATGAAGGATATGAAAAATGCTCCACAGAGCATGCCCAGTGCTGTGGCTGAGCGGTATGGAGCTAAATTGGAGCGAGATAGAAGGCCGACGCTCCAAAATGTTTTAAATCTGCTCCATGCTCCAGCCAAATTACGCACGCTCCTCGCTCCACTCCAGCTCCACTTCAATCACATCTTCTGAACCCTGCTCAGACCCATGATGTGGCGGAGACGTCAGTTAGTCAGTTAATATACTGAACAAAAATATAAGTGCAACATGTAAAGTGTTGGTCCCATGTTTTATGAGTTCAAATAAAAGATCCCAGAAATGTTCCATACGCACAAAAAGCTTATTTCTCTCAAGTTTTGAGCACAAATTTGTTTACATCCTTGTTGGTGAGTATTTCTCCTTTGTCAAGATAATCCATCCACCTGACAGGTGTGGCTTATCAAGAAGCTGATTAAACTGCATGATCATTACACAGGTACACCTTGTGCTGGGGACAATAAAGGGTGCTACAGATGTTTCAAGTTTTGAGGGAGCGTGCAATTGGCATGCTGACTGCAGGAATGACCACCAGAGCTGTTGCCAGAGAATTTAATGTTGACTTCTCTACCATAAGCCGCCTCAAAGTCGTTTTAGAGAATTTGGCAGTACGTCCAACCGGCCTCACAACCGCAGATCACGTGTAAGTAACCACGCTAGCCCAGGACCTACACATCCGGATTCTTTACCTGTGGGATCATCTGAGACTAGCCACCCAGATAGCTGATGAAACTGTGGGTTTGCACAACTGAAAACATTTCTGCACAAACTGTAAGAAACCGTCTCAGGAAGCTCATCTGTGTGCTATTCGTCCTCACCAGGGTCTTGACCTGACTGCAGTTCGGCATAACAACCAACTTCAGTGTGCAAATGCCCCCCCCCTCGATGGCCACTGGCACGCTGGAGAAGTGTTCTCTTCATGGATGAATCCCGGTTTCCACTGTACCGGGCAGATAGCAGACAGTGTGTGTGGCGTCGTAGGGGTGGGGTTATGGTATAGCCAGGCATAAGCTACGGACAACGAATACAATTGCATTTTATCGATGGCAATTTGAATGCACAGAGGTACTGTGACGAGATCCTGAGGTCCATTGTCATCTGCCGCCATCAACTCATGTTTCAGCATAATAATGCACAGCCCCATGTCACAAGGATCTGGACACAATTCCTGGAAGCTGAAAATGGCCCAGTTCTTCAAGTTTGGGATGCTCTGGATCGACTTATACGGCATCATGTTCCAGTTCCCGACAATATCCAGCAAATTTGCAAAGCAATTGAATAGGAGTGGGACAACATTCAACAGGTTACAATCAACAGCCTGATCAACTCTATGCAAAGGAGATGTGTGGCAAATGAGGCAAATGGTGGTCTCACCAGATACTGACTGGTTTTATGATCCATGCCCAGTCATGTGACATCCATAGATTAGGGTATAAATAATTTATTTCAATTGACTGATTTCCTTATTTGAACTGTAACTCAGTCAAATCTTTTAAATTGTTGCATATTGTATTTTATATGTTTTGTTCAGTGTACATCCACCATTAGAACCTCTCTCCAATCAGTGGGAACATATGGCTGGGGAGAACAGACTAAATGGCTGGGGAGAGCACACTAAATGGCTGGGGAGAACACACTAAATGGCTGGGGAGAACAGACTAAATGGCTGGGGAGAGCACACTAAATGGCTGGGGAGAACACACTAAATGGCTGGGGAGAACAGACTAAATGGCTGGGGAGAACAGACTAAATTGCTGAGGAGAACAGACTAAATTGCTAGGGAAAACAGACTAAATGGCTGAGGAGAACAGACTAAATGACTGGGGAGAACACACTAAATGGCTGGGGAGAGCACACTAAATGGCTGGGGAGAACACACTAAATGGCTGGGGAGAACACACTAAATGGCTAGGGAGAGTACACTAAATGGCTGGGGAGAACAGACTAAATGGGTGGGAGGAACAGACTAAATGGCTGGGGAGAACAGACTAAATGGCTGAGGAGAACA
>QNTS01002624.1:79803-116233 GCA_003317085.1 Hucho hucho
CTGCTCCCCCTATGGACATTCCCCTCCCCCCTCAACATACTTTTACCCTGCCCCCACCCCAATGTACATCATTGCCACAGTTGGCGGATGCCAGGAGAACGCTACCTGCCCGACTGAATAGTGCCAACTGTATATATTATTATTTATATTTGTATTATCTATTTTATTATATTGTATTGTAGCTCGGAGCTTAAGAATTTCACTATACCATGTAATTACATCTGCAACCCTTTACAACCCCATATTAAACTCTAATCTAATCATAGCATGAGGTTAGAATATTCACACAAACACACACACAATCTCACAAACATGGGATTAATTTAAGACTGATGAAAAAAAGGGAGAGTTGGTGTGATGTTGGGTGTTTTCTCTCTCCTTGGGAGAGGAGTGAAGGTCGAGTCGTGGAGGCGAGTGGAAGAGCGGTGTGTGTGTTGTGTGTGAGTGTTGTGTGTGGGATGGTGGAACCCCCAAAGCTTCCTGCAGTTGACAGGACAAATTTGCTGTTCATTAAGGGGCTGTGGCTTTTCACACCGCGAGAAGGAGGGTGTCAGAGTGTGTGTGCGTGTGATTGAAGGTGTGTCTGTGTGTGTTTAAGGGTGTCAGGCGTTTGGCCTGGTGATCACCCAGTGCCGGGTCTCAGTGGGGTTCCACCACCGGTGTGACCCAATCCCCTGAACCCCCCTACATCCCCTGAACCCCCCTAAACACCCATGGGACCCCTCCCCATACTGTCACTGGTCTGTGAATAGGGGAGCATGAAGGAAGGGAAGAGGGGTGTTAAGGTGAAAACCCAATACCACCTCTCTCCGTCACACACACACATTTACATTTGAGTCATTTAGCAGATGCTCTTATCCACAACGACCTACAGTTAGTTCATTTATCTTAAGATACACAATATATACAAAGGTATGTGGACACACCTTCAAATTTGTGGATTCGGCTATTTCAGCCACTCCCGTTGCTGACAGGTTAAAATCGAGCACACAGCCATGCAATCTCCATAGACAAACATTGGCAGTAGAATAGGCTCACTGAAGAGCTCAGTGACTTTCAACGTGGCACCGTCATAGGATGTCACTTTTCCAACATGTCAGTTTGTCAAATTTCTTCCCTGCTAGAGCTGCCCCGGTCAACTGTAAGTGCTGTTATTGTGAAGTGGAAACGTCTAGGAGCAACAACGGCTCAGCCATGAAGTGGTAGGCCAAACAAGTTCACAGAACAGGACCGCCGAGTGCTGAAGCGTGTAGCAAGTAAAAATCATCTGCCTTCAGTTGCAACCTCACTACGAAGTTCCAAACTGCCTTTCAAAACAACGTCAGCACAATAACTGTTAATCAGAAGCTTCATGAAATGGGTTTCCTTGGCCGTGCAGCCGCACACAAGCCTAAGATCACCATGCGCAATTCCAAGCGTTGGTTGGACTGGTGTAAAGCTCGCCACCATTGGACTCTGGAGCAGTTGAAACATGTTCTCTGGAGTGATGAATCACGCTTCACCATCTGGCAGTCTGACGGACAAATCTGGGTTTGGCGGATGCCAGGAGAACGCTACCTGGCCGATTGAATAGTGCCAACTGTAAAGTTTGGTGGATAAGGAATAATGATCTGGGGCTGTTTTTCATGGTTCGGGCTAGGCCCCTTAGTTCCGGTGAGGGAAATCTTAACGCTACAGCATACAATTCTGTGTTTCCAGCTTTGTGGCAACAGTTTTGGGAAAGCCCTTTCCTGTTTCAGCATGACAATGCTGGTTCCACCATTGGGACAGAGAAGAGCTTGGACTGGGCACACGCACGCACACACACACACATACACACACACACACACACACACACACACACACACACGTTAGATAAAAGGTTTTGTAAAAGTAATTGACAAGTGTTTGAGGAAATTATTTTAAATACTTTATTTGTGTATTGTATGTAATTCTGACTGGTTTGAAATCCATTTCTGTTATGAGCTTGTGAAGTGAAACCAATGTTCTCTGTATTCTCCTCTTCCAGGTGCCAGGCATGTGTGTGTAACTCCGTTGGAGGGGTGAATGGGTCATGCCACCCAGAGACAGGGAGATGCCAGTGTAAGGCCTTGGTGACGGGGGACAGGTGTGACCGCTGTGTCCCTGGAGCCAGTCACCTGGACTCAGACAACCACCTGGGCTGCAGTAAAGGTACTGGATGACTGGCCACAGAAGCACATCTATCATTTTTTTCAGAATGGAAGAGTTAAGACAATGCTTTTATGTCTTATAGGTTATAAATAATGTTATTTTTATTGTGTGTATGCATATGTGTGCGTCTATCTCTGTCTCGAGGTCTGTGGGTTTTGTGTGTCCGTGTGTATGCATACAGCATGTGTGCGATGTGTGTGTTAGTGGGGGGTAATTTCCTCCTCCTGTGCTTTCCCTGCCTAGGGGCTGTTTTGAGTTAGACACACGGACACTAACTTGACATGGAACAAACGCACGCACACACACAAACACACAGTATTAAACTCACAGAGGGACACTGGCTCTCTGGGACCTCCTCAGTATGCTAAGACGGAAATGTAAAATACCCCCGCACACACACACACATCCCGCAGGCCTGTTATTTGGCCTGCAGTGTCTATTGTGTTGCATAAGACAAGCACAGAGGTTAATAATGTTATTGTATCTTCCCCCTCTTTCTCTTGTCCCCTCCCAACCCCTTTCCCATTTCCCACATCCCACTCTCTCTCTTCTTCTCTCCCCTACCCTGCCTCCCTTGCTCTCTGTCTCTCCCCTTCCCCCCTCCCCCCAGCTCCTATCCAGCAGCCCAGTCCAATAGGGTTAGTCCTGACCTCTACCTCCATCCGTCTGACCTGGAGGCCCCCTGACGCGCCCAACACACACACTCTCAACTACACACTGCTCAGGGACGGCCTAGCTATACACACTACACAGAGACACTACCCATTCAGTAAGTACACACACATTCACATTCACATGCACGCAAACACACACACATTTTAAATACTTTATTTGAATCCACCAATCAAATTTACAAAAAAAGGATCAAACATTTCAAAGGCCCCTGTATGCATGGCACTCAAGGGTACAGAAAGCACCTCCCTCTCCAAACAGCTAGGGTGCCTACGACAGCTGAAACAGAGCAGTATCTAGTCAATTGCTTTGCCCTACTTTTTGTCATGCCCTCAATCTGGAGGCACCGCACTGCAAGCCTGTGTACGTGGCAGAGACTGCCAAATATCAGAGCCACCAGCTTGCACCTCCACCCGAGGCTGTCCAAGCGTGGCACGAGGGGCTGGTATTTAAACAGCTTCTCGGCAAAGCCCTGCTCCATGTAGCCGTCCAATGAGAAGCCCACTTCCAAAATGAGCTCCTCCCCCTGGCCTCCCCACACAACAACAATATCTGGTGTATTTGGCACACAGGAAAACACATACTCAACGTCAAACCAGCTTCCCCTTACACAAGAAGGTTTATGCATGTGTACTGTTTGTGAGACCACTTGTCTCACTTCGCTGGCTATCAGGTCAACAAGGCGGTCATGTCTAGCAATGTACAAATCCTTGTATGAACAGCAGCCATTCACAACATGGGCAATGGACTCCCATTACATTTGACTCATGTAGAATACAAAATGGCTCATGGTTTGCAGGGTACCAGTGTGCTAGATTATATTTTGTTGGTAGAACTCGCAGCCTCACCTTAAAAGTAAAGGTTAGAATGTCCTCGCCAATGGCAGCATTCTGGTACATGGAATGGGAGACAGAGTGGACATCACAGTCCAGGGCAGTGAGTTTCCCCTGCTGCCTCAAGCCAGTCCAGTGTTGCAGTAGCTGGGAGACAGAGTGGTCAGTAGCTGGGAGGCAGAGTGGACATCACAGTCCAGAGCAGTGAGTTTCCCCTGCTGCCTCAGGCCAGTCCAGTGTTGCAGTAGCTGCATCCGTCTGATACCGAGGAGTGTCCTGGATGTAGGATGAGATGTTCCATCATGGGTGACAGAAGCCTCCACAACAACACTGCGATCTGCCACAACTGCATCAGAGGCAGTCACTGACTCAGTTTGCTTATCAGTCCGTGTCCACCTGAGCTACACTCCAGTCCGGTTGCACAGGCCATTGAGGTCCGGCCAGTCTGACCAAACTCCAAAGCACACAGCACAAGTGTCCAATTTTCAATTGGCCTTCCTCCTGAAGCCTAGGAAGTTGTCCTCAGTGTCCCTGGCCAGTGGAACCTTCTGCCTCCATAGGTCCAGAAGGAGGGAGGCTCTGGCTAACTCCTTAACTCTCACATCATCACTGTTGAACATGTTCAACAGGTGAATCTGTCTGGGAGCAGTGGAAATCCACTCAATATTCGGGACACCTAAACGCCCCTCTCTTTGGCTCAGGAAGACAACGTCACGTGTGGTGTGTGTGTTGAAGCATAGCCACTTTCTCACCACTTGAACAGTTTTGTTATTCATTTCCCCCAGAACCTTCTGTGGGAGAGGCACACGTGCAAGCAGATGTTTAATCTTTGCTAGGGCCACCTCTCTCACAGCTTCTAGCTTCATGACCACAGGCAGAGGGGAAACGTCAATCATATCAAGCCTGGTTGAATACTCGTGGATGAGCTCCTCAACTTGTTCCCCCCACTCGCCAGCAACATTAAACGTATGTCCAAGATAACTATATGTTTCGTGATGAGAGTAGACTGATTGGTTTATTCATTAGTGTAAATGTTGGGGGCTTATCAGTATTAGACTTGTACCAGCGGTTACCTCTGCTGTGTCTTTCATACAACACTGCACATTTAGTGTCTTTCACTTCCAGCCCATCTCAAAAAATCATCTGTGCGAGAGAGCATGTCTTTAATAACCTGCTCTTCTCTGGAGGTGATCTGGATGTCATCAGCATACCCTCTTACTGGGTTTGGTGACACACACACACACACACACACACACACACACACACACACACACACACACACACACACACGTGCACACACACACACACACAGTCAAGTCTTTTCTCTCTCCTAGGCCCTGTAACTTATGTGGACAGTGGTTTATCTCCGTTCATGGATTATTCTTACCGGCTAGTAACGGCTAACGTTAACGGTCAGACGGTGAGTGTTCCGGTCAGTTACCAGACTCTGGCCGCCGTACCGGACCCTGACCATATCCTTCTGACTCTGGTGGGCCGACCAGGACCGACCACAGCCAACCTCAACTGGACCCGACCACAGAACACATCAGATCCACAAGAGAGGTATGGACCAGTGGGCTGCTGAGAGGGAGAACAGCTCATAATAATGTCCGTAACGGAGCAAATGGAATGACATCAAACACCTGGAAACCATGTGTTTGATGTATTTGATAGCGTTCCACTGATTCCGCTCCAGTCATTACCACGAGCCTGTCCTCCCAAGGTGCCACCAATCTCCTGTGGTATGGACCCAGTATTCTAACCCTTCTCTAGGTGTCATATCTAACCTAAAATAAAGAGAAATACAGGTATTGAATCAGAGAGAGAGAGAGAGAGACTTGTATTAAAAAGCACTTTCAATAGTGAATCTATTGAACATGATTTTTTTGTCTAGGACTAAGCCTAATTTGTGTCCAGGAAACCAGCCCTTCAGAATTCTCAACCAGCTGAGTTGAGATGAGTCTAGATGTTATTTTATGGTCTGTGAGTCCCTAACTGAAGAAGCAAAATTGGCTGGTCAGTTATCATGGTCAAGTCATATTGACTAATAAACTAAACTGATCCCTCTCTCTGTGTGTTCCTGTAGGTTTGTGCTAACCTCAGTGGAGGCTGGTACTGGTAGGGAGCGGGTCCACTATACAGGTCTAGAGACCCAGGCTGCAGCCGCTGGCCTCTCCCCCTACACCCACTACAACCTCACCCTGCAGGCCTGCTCTACTGGTGGGTGCACCTCCACTCCTCCCCTGCACCTCCTCACTTCACCCAGCCCCCCACAGGGACAGTCCCCACCCAGGGTCAACGCCACCGGACCGCACCAAATACACGCAGCCTGGGACCCCCCCGTTCGTCCCAATGGTACGACCCGAATCGTCTCTTGATCTGTGTTCACAGACAACATTTTTTAAGAAAAAATTGTTTTGAAAAGGAGGTACTACAGTGACTGTCCTATTAGGATGCTCCTAGAGAACACATGTTCTACTCCCCTTAACAGTGTGTCCCCACAGTGTGCCACTGGATCCAGGGCTTTGTACAGTCGCTTTAAGGCTCTGTACCATATTAAGCCTGTGTAACCACCACCACACTAATGCTTTTTCAGTCAGGGTTTAATTTACTGCATTACATTATATCGCTCCCCGAGGCACATTAAAACACATGTACTTCTACCAGACATTATCATTCAAGTCATTTCATATTCTGTTTTGAGTCGTCATTCAACCATGCCTACAACTAGAACTGCCATGTTGGCCTGGCTGTATTGAAACAAGACATGGGGGAACAGACTCTTTGAAGTGCTAGTGTGATAGGGAGCATTGGAGAAGGCAGAGAATGGAGAGAGGGAGAATAGAAGTGTTTATTTCTATTGTGTTGTGATGCATGCCTGTCCTCGGCTCAACCTTCTGTATTCATTCACTGCCTTGGTAACACTAATGAGCAATGTGGATATGATGCTGAGCTTTGATTCTCATGTGGATGAAGAGTCTCTCTGCTATAGAGTATTAGAATGGGATATGAGAATGCACTGTGCTGGTATTCATCCTGTGGTTGATTAGTAGCTTGTATGGTACTGTAGTGATGCATACAGTATTGTATCTCCTTGTGTCCTACTAGTGCTGAGCAACTAACTGAAATTGCGGTTATTTTTCGGCTGAGTCTAAGCCCTGTCTAAGCCGGGGGGGGGGGGGGTGTACTACTAAGCTATATGGAATTGTTTTAAGAAGGTCATACCAAGGATCAATTTGCTATTTGATTTTTCAGACGAGTCTTGTGAGGTCTGTGGGTGTCCTAGAGTAAAACAACCGACATGTACGTGTTCCTGAGAGTCATCTTTACAGTAGCTTGTAGGCCGAACCGTTCATACGCTACAGACGATTTTGTGAGAAGACCGATTTTCGGGATGTCTCATGGTCTGACAAACACCGCTCTAGCTCTGTCACCTTTCACCACAGATGCGGAAGTGTTAAATAGGCAGATGTGGAAGTGTTAAGTAGACAGATGTGGAATTGTTAAGTAGACAGATGTGGAAGTGTTAAGTAGGCATATATAGAAGTGTTAAGTAGGCAGATGCGGAAGTGTTAAGTAGGCAGATGTGGAAGTGTTAAGTAGACAGATGTGGAAGAGATAAGTAGACAGATGCGGAAGTGTTAAGTAGACAGATGCGGAAGTGTTAAGTAGACAGATGCGGAAGTGTTAAGTAGGCAGATGTGGAAGTGTTAAGTAGGCAGATGGGGAAGTGTTAAGTAGACAGATGTGGAAGTGTTAAGTAGTCAGATGTGGAAGTGTTAAGTAGACAGATGTGGAAGTGTTAAGGAGGCAGATATGGAAGTGTTAAGTAGGCAGATGTGGAAGTGTGTGTTTCTTTTACGCCTGCTACATTGGGTTAGTGTGGGGAGGACAGAGAGAGAGAGAGAGAGAAGAGACAGATCAAGAGGGATAGAGAGCAGTTGCTTTGAGAGGGATCTCTACCTGAAAATACAATCTAAGTGATTGATAGTTGGTATTCAGCAGGCACAAAAGTATGCCTTATTTACTTTGCAGAACTACTAAAATAGGACTTTTGTCAGCAGCTCTATGGAGATGAGATGATGACTTGGAATGAAATTATAAATAAAACAAATGTAGTATACGCATCATCTGAAATATTTTATTAAATTAAAGTAATGACAATAACTGATGGTTAATAAGTGATAATCAGTAATGGGCAGTCACTACCATCATGGGACTTTTATGAATTGTTTTATTCTGTGTTGTTACATTATTCAACGCACATAATGTATAGTGCATTTACTGTCAATAATGTATAGTGCATTTACTGTCAATAATGTATAGTGCATTTACTGTCAATAATGTATAGTGCATTTACTGTCAATAATGTAAATACAAGCCGAAGTAGAAAACCGTGATTATTTTTTCATTTACAAAAAAAATTCAAAAAAAAAATATTGTGTCCTACATAGTGGTTCTCTAACTTGTTTTAAACTTTGATCAATATAATGAACGTACTTTATCATTTCCTTGTGACCCACCTTGTATAAGAATATACAATATTTCTGGTAAGGAACAGGTCCTAATAGGAACTAGTCACAAGCTAACCCATCAATAACTGATTAATATGGCATTGAACATAATGACAACGTCTCTTTTGTTTCTTCCATAGGTGTTATTATAAGGTACGAGCTCTTCATACAAGGGCCAATGGAATCGCAGAACACCACAAGCCCCGCCCCAGAGCGTAGGGTGTTTGTGAGCAGTGGTTGGCTGGATCCCCGCCTCCCGTCTGACTCAGCCAATGAGAGTGCTCTGCCCCCTCCCCAGAGCGGTGCCATGGTAACAGACCTGCAGGCCTTCTCCACCTATCAGCTGCGAGTTCTGACGGTCAACATGGCTGGCAGTGTGATATCAGACTGGACTACAGCTCGGACACAGGAGGGGGGTCAGTTAAACACACACACACACACCAGCATACAAACACAAACAGTGACGAAAGAAGTAGAGAGAGAGTGAGGAGAGCACTTACAGAGAGAGAGAGTTCCTCTGGGGAGGCCTCTGGGTGTGTAGTTATAGTAGTTTTGTGACATAATGGTTGGTGGAAGTGAGGGAGGAGAGGAATAGGGGAGAGAGAGGGAGAAAAAGAGACAGGAAGGTGGGGGGTTTCTCATTAAAGCATTATAATTCCAAAGAGATGATATGGCTCATTAGAACTAGACTGTGCCCCCAAACAAAACTCACAGCCCTCTGTCTGACTGTGTAATAGCCATGAATCACATTACACACCCTGAGTATGTGTGTGTGTGTGTGTGTGAGTGTTTGTGCACTCCTGCATGCATGTGTGAATCGTATTACACACCTAACAGTAGGTGGCTTCAGAGATAAAGAAGAGAGAGGAGAGATAAGACGAGAGGTGGGGAGATAGTGTGTGAGATAATAGGTGTTTCTAAATGTGTGAGGGTGGTCTGTACTGTACTGTGCTGTACTGTACTGTGCTGTACTGTGCTGTGCTGTGCTTTCATGGACACTGTGATTTAAGAGTATTTTATGATAAAATATGAGATTTGGAAGTAACGTGTGTGTGTGTTCCATAGCACCGGAGTTCGTGGCTCCTCCTGAGGTGTCAGCGGTGTCATCCTCGTCCCTAAAGGTCGCATGGAGGTCAGCGCGGGGTCAAGAGGCTAGAGGACAGGTCACTGAATACAGGGTCAACCTGGTCACAGAGCAGAGGTCCAACCCATACGCACCACCTGTTATCACACAGGTAACATACTCACGCATTACACAATAAATAGGTACACATGCTTCTACCTCATTCCTAGATTTCCTGAAAATGTCTTGGCCCTAAATCATCTTAGAAAAATAGATAGACCTTCTTAACACCACTACTTCTGCATTCCCTTATAAAAACACATACAATATCATTGCACAGATAGGAGTGTTCTCATCGGCTCAAACATAGATGTCCCTCCTCAGGTATTATGATGTCACACCACCTACACGGCTAAACCCATCATGCATTGCCCCATGTCAGCGTATCACCTCTGACTCCCTCTGGCTGGAGGTTTAACGAGCGCTGCTTCTTCTCAACAGTAGAGTAGAGCTCCATGCTCCATGCTATACCAACTGAGCTCTACCAACTGAGCTCCATGCTATACCAACTGAGCTCCATGCTCTACCAACTGAGCCATACAGGACCACAAGTGTGTGTAGGGGGCCTATAACATCACTCTGATCCTCTGTGTGTGTGTCTTTCTTGTCACAGGTGCTGTATGTAGCCAGTCCATCAGAGCGTGTGTATGTAGCAGAAGGACTAGATGCCTACAGGAGATATGACTTCACTGTGACTCTGTGTACCTCACTGGGCTGTGTGACCAGCCTGCCTGCCTCCGGACGAACACTACCTACCGGTAACACACACATGCACACAGACACACACACCCACACACACAAACTGAACAATACCAACTGGTAACCCACTCATTATAACACTAGAGATAAATATAATCAAATTATTTATTTATTTATTTATACCACACTACTATACCGCAATACTGCTATACTCCCATACAGTGTCTCTGTTTATGGAGTTGTAGATCATAATTGTTGCTGGTTAAACCTGACCACATGTATGTATTGTCCCAATTATGGAGGTATAGAATAGCAGGTCAGTTACATAGAGACTATAATGGAATGTGTCTGTCAGGGAACTAACTACCTCTGGATGAGAGAGGGGGATGGAAAGAAAACAAACAAGGGAGAGAAAAAGGAAAAAGAGAAAGAAAGAAATAGGGAGAGAGTGAAGAAGCAAAGAAGAGAGTGAGGGAGAGGGAAGAAGGTGAGGGAGAGGGAAGAGAGGGAGGGAGAGGGAAGAGGGTGAGGAAGAGGGTGAGGGAAGAGAGTGAGGGTAAAGGAGAGGGTGAGGGAGAGGGAAGAGGGAGTGGGAAAAGGGTGAGGGAGAGGGAAGAGAGTGGGGGAGAGGGAAGAGGGCGAGGGAAGAAGGTGAGGGAGAGGGAGGGAGGGAGGGGGTGAGGGAGAGGGAAGAGAGTGAGGAAGAGGGTGAGGGAGAGGGAAGAGAGTGAGGGTAAGGGAGAGGGTGAGAGAAGAGGGTGAGGGAGATGGCGAGGGAAGAGAGTGGGGTAGAGGGAAGAGAAAAACAAACGGAGAGAGAATGTTCTCACTTTTTCTTCTATTGTCAGGTCTTCATATTCTCTCTCTCTCTCCACCCTGAAATCACTTTATGACTCTAACCCATCCCTCTTATGTCAGGACCACACACTCACACACGCACACACACACGCACACTCGCACACACGCACACACACTCACACACGCACGCACACACGCACACGTTCACACACACTCACATACACACATTCACATACACACACTCACATACACACACACACTCACTCACACATACATGCACTCAATCACGCACGCACGCACTCACTCACTCACACACGCACACACACAGACGTTCACATACATACACACACACTCACATACACAGACACACACACACACACACTCACATACACACACACACACACACACACTCGCTCGCTCGCTCGCTCGCTCGCGCACGCGCGCGCACACACACACACACACACACACACACACACACACACATGCACTCACTAACTCACTAAATTCACTCACTCAGTTTTTCAGTAGAGACAGGGGTGTAACCAGGGGGGAAATTCATTGTACACTGCAGTAAAAACTATTTGCTGATAATTACAAGGAGAAAAATGTGGCATAGCGCACACTCCCTGTTGGCCATGAATCAAACACACACACACTGTTACACACACACATTCTGTCACACACACGTGTGTGCGGGCCACTGCGGTAGATTTATTACCAATATGGAAGTAGGATGAATTAGCCTCCTTTAATAACTGAGACACAAATCACTGGGCCTGGGACGAGCTCTAATTGATCAGCTTTGTGTGTTGGGCACACACACACAGTGCCTTCGCGCAGCTCTAACATATGGTCTGGGCTGACACACATGACCCGCAGATATATTCATCCATATGCTCACACATGTTCACCGTTTGGTGCATTTCTGTTCCCGTTTGTGTATTTTGTTTACGTCTCTAAGATGTGAGAATGTGTTTTTCTCAGGTGCAGGAATACAGCATGCTTCAACATATTAATATATATCAAGTTGTTGGCGTTTGTACGGCGTATTCCAAAGTTTTGAATTCTCTGTGGTCTTGAAAAATAGTAGCTTCGACTTCTTATAAATTATTCCAAGGCTTTTAAATGTAGAAATCTAAATGATGTGCCATTTTTTGTGTTTTAAACTATAGTCACAAAATCACCCCATATTGTGTTTAGGAATGAACATGTTTATATCTATTGTTCAACAGCCTTAACCCCCTTGACTCGATTGATGCACTGGTGCGTCATTCTAAGTAACATAATGAAAAAATCCAGATCAAAATCCGTCCGCATCTGCGGTGAAAGGTGACAGAATTAGAGTGGTGTTTGTCAGACAGTTAGACATCCCCATAATCGGTCTTCTCACAAAAACATATTTAGCGTTCGAATGGTTTGGTTTACAAAACTAATATGACCTCTCTATGGAGAGATGAGACTCTCACTGTTTTGTGCATCTACTTTGTGCATGACACAAGTAATTTTTCCAACAATTGTTTACAGACAGATTATTTCACTTATAATTCACTGTATCACAATTCCAGTGGGTCAGAAGTTTACATACACTAAGCTGACTGTGCCTTTAAACAGCTTGGAAAATTCCAGAAAATTATGTAATGGCTTTAGAAGCTTCTGATAAGCTAATTGACATATTTTGAGTCAATTGGAGGTGTACCTGTGGATATATTTCAAGGTCTACCTTCAAACTCAGTGCCTCTTTGCTTGACATCTGTCACGACTTCCGCCGAAGTCGGTCCCTCTCCTTGTTCAGGCGGCGTTCGGTGGTCGACGTCACCGGTCTTCTAGCCATCGCCGATCCATTTTTCATTTTCCATTTGTTTTGTCTTTGTTTTTTTCACTCCTGGTGTGAAAAAGGGGGAGGCTTGCAAGCCGAAGAACACCATCCCAACCGTAAAGTCAGGAAGTTCAAATTTGGTCGCAAATGGGTCTTCCAAATGGACAATGACCCCAAGCATACTTCCAAAGGTGTGGAAAAATTGCTTAAGGACAACAAGGTCAAGGTATTGGAGTGGCCATCACAAAGCCCTGACCTCAATCCTATAGAAAATCTGTGGGCAGAACTGAAAAAGCGTTTGCAAGCAAGGAGGCCTACAAACCTGACTCAGTTACACCAGCTCTGTCAGGAGGAATGGGCCAAAATCCTCCCAACTTATTGTGGGAAGCTTGTGGAAGGCTACCCGAAACGTTTGACCCAAGTAAAACAATTTAAAGGCAATGCTACCAAATACTAATTGAGTGTATGTTAACTTCTGACCCATTGGGAATGTGATGAAAGAAATAAAAGCTGAAATAAATCATTCTCTCTACTATTATTCTGACATTTCACATTCTTAAAATAAAGTGGTGATCCTAATTGGCCTATGACAGGGAATTTTTACTCTGATTAAATGTCAGTAATTGTGAAAAACTGAGTTTAAATGTATTTGGCTAAGGTGTATGTAAACTTCCGACTTCAACTACGTCCGTCGTCGCTCGCTCTTAATCAAAATTACGGATTGCCTCTTATCCGCTTGTCATCCCCTAATGCCATAGTTTGTACATCTCAGTTGTCAGTAGAAACCACATTTGTTTAAGCAAGTCAGCAATATCACCTATGTTTTTTTTAAGGCAGTAAATGAGGCTGAATAAATTGTTTCACTGCCAGACAAGGATCCGATGATAGCCAGGTGTAGCTAGCGGTGGTAAGGATTCACTCCATGGTGCTAAAAAGAAAGCACTGCTGTTTGGACAGCTTTATGTAGGCCCTAACAGTTTGTGGGCACCGCTTGTTGCCGTTATAGTGCAATTAATGTATTGTTTAGTGTTGTGTTTTGTAGTGTCTTTGCTGGCATGCACCTAAAATAATTTTTGGGAGTTTGGCCCACCAAGATTTACATGCAAAAAATCACCACTGAGTATGACCATCTGAAAAAACTCCATATGTCATCTTAGAACCCCCCTCCCACCAACGGCTTAGACTCTGAAGAATGAATTGTAGTTAGACGATGCTCCACTAATTGTCTGATCAAAACTTCCCGTTCGCACACACAAACTAACACACAGACAAACGAATACACACACAAACCTGTTGGTTTTGAGCATCCAAGACTGTCTGTGCCATTATCCATGTTGTGATTGTCTTGTGCCAGACCTTAATGTTGATGACAGCCATTTATCCATCCTTTACCCAGGTTTTTTTACGACTGTTTAGACACACAATCCACATTACTATTAGCCAGACACACCATTACACAGAATAACCATCTGTTCAGACGGAGGAGACGGCATCTGCTTAGATGCTTTTATCTGACTCAAATTCTATTAGATTCTGTCAATACACACACCCACCCACAGGAAATGAACGTAGTTGGTCTTAGAGAGGGAGTGAGTTGTGGGGTGTGGTGTGTAAACAGTAAGTAGGGGCCTTAATGGTTACGGCGCAGAACATTATTTTAGCATCTCACCTCCCCCCTCCTCTCTCTCTCTCTCTCTCTCTCTCTCTCTCTCTCTCTCTCTCTCTGTCTCTCTCTCTCTCTCTTTCTCTCTCGCTTCATCTCTTCTTTACTCCCTCCAACTTTCAGTGGAAACTTTCCATGTCTCCCTTATATAAAGTGTGTTTTGCACATAATTAAGAATTTCTTATACATGTTTAAAGGAATTTCACCAGATTACATTTCCTTATGTAACTCTAAATCTAAAAATGAATGAAATTAGGAGGAAGAAAGATGTAAGGCTGTCTGCATGTGTGTGTGTGAGTCTGTGTTTGTGTGCTTGAGTGAGTTTGTGTGTGTAAAGTCCACAGCACTCCACCAGAGCAGACTCTCACCACCAGAGCAGACTCTCACCACCAGAGCAGACTCTCACCACCAGAGCAGACTCTTACCACATGGTATTGATCAGGTTGGATTGTGAATCAGTTGCTGACGGTAATGTTTTATGTATCCTACATCCATAAAGACTTGCTCTACAAGCCTAGCCAGCCCCTACCACACACACACACACACACACACACACACACACACACACACACACACACACACACACACACACACACACACACACACACACACACACACACACACACACGGCACACGGCACATTGACGTGAACCCTGCTATGCATATTTCTCTCCTCAAGAAGCCTGGGGATAATGATGCATAAATCAATAGTTGTGCTGCTCCAGAGAGGGGTATTTCAGCGGTATTACAGTGCATTTAGACCGGGGATGACCCAAAGGCCCATAAAGGATGTCAGCTTGTGTAAAAACACAAAACACTCCTCCGGGCCTGATAATTGTTCCCCAGAAGCGTGTGTGTTTGTGTGTGTGTGTGTGTGTGCGTGTCTGCCCTGGGAGCACTGTGGTGATTTAGCTGCTTCATTAACATGTTGAAGGCAATATTAACCTTAGTGTTGGACTGTTAACCTTGTTGTCGGAGCGTCATCGAGTGGAGAGGGGGCAGAGAGGATGACAGGAGGAGAGGAGAGACCAAGTGGCTTTTATCAACCCTTATGTGGCGGCCTTGATGTAAATACATGGCAGCATATTAGCATCGCACAGTAGTCACTCACAAATACACACATATACACACACACACACACACACACACACGGGCACACACACACAGAAACACACACAAAGCCCATTATTCTTAAAAAAATTAGGGCTGACCCCATTTAGTCGACTAGTCGATTGTTTGGTCGATAGGCTGTTGGTTGACCGAGATTTCTTTAGTCGAGCAGTTGGTGCACAAGACACCAGTCTGATTTGCGCCTTCCTGAGTGGACTAATCCATGGCGGAGGCCACAGTCCATCACTAAGACACCAGTCTGAGTGGACTAATCCATGGCGGAGGCCACAGGGATGGCACATCCCTTCACTAAGACACCAGTCTGAGTGGACTAATCCATGGCGGAGGCCACGGGGATGGCACATCCCTTCACTAAGACACAAGTCTGAGTGGACTAATCCATGGCGGAGGCCACGGGGATGGCAGAGTCCATCACTAAGACACCAGTCTGAGTGGACTAATCCATGGCGGAGGCCACGGGGATGGCAGAGTCCATCACTAAGACACCAGTCTGAGTGGACTAATCCATGGCGGAGGCCACAGGGATGGCACAGTCCATCACTAAGACACCAGTCTGAGTGGACTAATCCATGGCGGAGGCCACGGGGATGGCACAGTCCATCACAAGACATGTGATACTGAAATTGTATATGGTTATATATTATGTAGAAATAATGGTGCACTAAACACTAATAAATCGAATATTATTTTACATGAAATGCGCTTTCTCCCTCGTTGGATACAGTCGCTGTCCGTGGTTATGAAACATAATCTTCAGTGCACAGTAGAATTGCTGCCTTTCCCCATGTTGCTTTGTGCATAATAGCAAAGTTAACCAGCATACTGGGATTGAGAACAATGTGGCGGAGGCAGCTGCAGCAGGAACGAGGAAACAGCCTTTGACTTAGCCTAATTGAGGAGAGAGGAAACCCCAACTTAATTAGGTCTAAAATCAATAGCCTAACTGTTAAATGTGCCTGGCTTTATAAATCATCCATACATATCTACATAAATAAGACATATCTTTCTTATCTTGTCTGTTTGAGTGTTTGTTTAATAGCCTACTGATTCTGTGAGCACCAAGCTTCGTGCAACTGCAAAATGTAAAGCAATTTCACAGATTTGGCTGTTTTTAATCTTTGCTATGCTGTAGTAAAGGCTTTACAAATAAAATGGTTAGAACTGGTATTAATTATAAATGATTTAGTGTTGTTTACACTGTTCCAGACAGGCAGAACAATGATATGGTAATGTGACAGCACCTGTTTCTCACTCATAATATGCACGTAGCTCTCGCTCCTATAGCCTCCCTTTTCTTGATCTCCTTCTTACTGTTATTATTAGGATCATCATCATTATAGTAATAAGTCATGTTGTTATCATTAGTGGTCAATGTATAGTATCCTTGTATAACCATCGAGCTGTAGGCCTAGAAGTGGGTCTTCTTTAGTCTTAATACCGTAACTTACTTACGCCTATATTTCAATATATAGGCTATAGATCAATCGATCAGTCATTCGTTCATGCCATCACACGCCAACGAGACATGAATGCTTTGAAATGCTGTCAAGCATTTTCGTGTTTAATTAAATAACAGAAGGAATCTTTGAATAATTAGCCTAAACAATAAATAAATGCAACTGTTTTTACTCTGCTGTAATAAAGGCTTCATTTATTTTTTATCTCGTTAGAACAGACTCTCTGCTACACTTATTCAATTAAGTGTTTTTACACTGTTCAAAATGGTCCTAAAAAAAATATATATATATATATATATATATTGTAATCTAACAACAACTGTTTGGCACACATAATACTCATGCAACATTTTCTCCTATACCCTCCTTTTCTTAATCTCTAGTAGTTTCCAGAACTAAGTTAAATGTCTTCCACAGATCTGACTTCCCCTTTCCCTCCTGAGCAACCAGTAAACATTAATCAGTTTCGAGTTTCTTTTCCACGTCCTCACATCCATTTTGCTGTCACGTGTTACTGTGTCCGGAGTTTGTTATAGACAATTTGTTGTTGTGATTATGATATGCTATGGGTCAGGCCCTATTGGTCACGTGCATGCGATGCTTACATGTTTCACGTAAAGAGAGCAAGGGTTGAGGGAATAGGGAATGTTTTTCCTAAACAAATAATGGATTTCAGTAACATAACTTTTCATTCAGTAACAAACTAAATGGCGTAGCAGCTTCAGCACAGACTGCTCACTAAACACTTGCTGTGGTGCCTTTTCGCTGGAGTAGGGAGGAGAGCAAGACAACATGCGGCAGTTTTTTTATTTAGCCTTTATTTTACTAGGCAAGTCAGTTAAGAACAAATTCTTATTTTCAATGACAGCCTAGGAACAGTGGGTTAACTGCCTGTTCAGGGGCAGAACAACAGATTTTTACCTTGTCAGCTCGGGGAATTGAACTTGCAACCTTTCAGTTACTAGTCCAACGCTCTAACCACTAGGCTACCCTGCAGCCCCAGTCACAAGTGCACTTGCTGTCATTTCTTTTTAACACAGTGTGACCATCACAGACCATTTCTTGAGTCATTTGTGTGTCTTATTTAATCAAACAGTGTGCTTAAAGCATCAGACAAGCTCAGTGCATATGTAGTTGATTTTATTGAACACATAGGGTGTGTCTGTCTACTGTATATATGGAAAAATAAGTTTCAACATTTCGACCAATCGATTGGTCGAAAGAACAGGATTACTTTTTTTTGTTGGGGAGAGCCCTAAAGCTCTGTCAAGGTTTTGGGGATCTTGGCTAGACAGCAATTTTCAAGTCTTGCCATAGAATTTCACGCAGATTTAAGTCAAAACTTTAACTTGGCCACTCGGAAACATTCACTGTCTTCTTGGTAAGCAACTCAAGTGTAGATTTGGCTTTGTGTTGTAGGTTATTGTCCTGCTGAAAGTTTAATTCCTCTCCAAGTGTCTGGTGTAAAGCAGACTGAAGCATGTTTTCCTCTAGGATAATGCCTGTGCTTAGCTCCATCCTGTTTCTTTTTATCCTAAAAAACTCCCCAATCTTTGCCGATGTCAAGCATACCCATAACATGATGCAGCCACCACCATGCTTGAAAATAAGGAGGCAGTTACTCAGTGTTGTGCTGTGTTGGATTTGCCTAAATTTAAGGCTTAGCATTTAGGTCAAAACATTTATTTCTTTGCCGTGTTTTTTTCTTCCAGTATTACTTTAGTGCCTTGTTGCATGCAAGATGCATGTTTTGGAATAGTTGTATTCTTTATATTTGTATTCTACTTTTCAGTTTCATTCCTGTCCTGCAGCTCAGTTCAGAAGGATGACTGTATCTTTGATGTGTCTGGGTGGTTTAATACATCATCCACAGCATAATTATTAACTTGACCATGCTTAAAGAGATATTCAATGCCTGATTTGTTGTTACCCATCTACTGCCATTCTTTATGAGGCTTTCGAAAGCTGGTCTTTGCTGTTTAATATGTGCTTGAAATTCAATACTTAGGCTAATTTAGGCTTGTCTAATGAAAAGGGATTAATACTTTTGCAACAACATTTGAGTTATTTAAATAAAGTGTAGAGTATTTTGTGTAGATCAATGAGCAAAAAACCCACAATTAAATTAATTTAAATCCCACTTTAATGCAACAAAATGTTTAAAAAACCAAGGGGGGTGAACACTTCACTGAAGATGTTTTAATGCGACCAGCCACTGAACCAAATGCTGGAGACACTGTCCTACTTGCAGATTCTATAGTAAAGAAAAAACATGTAACATATCACTACCAGCTCCTCTCTCTAGCGTATGTTCTGAGGGATAAAATAAAAGATAAATGTTCCACTGAGGCTTCACAAAAATCCTATTAAAGGAGAGGGAATAATTTTTTAATGATATCAGAGTTTCCATTATATAGACTCTATGGTTATTGATTGCCTGTCATTTATGGTGCCTTGACTGAGATGGGCTGGGAAGACAAGACATCCACCTCCCATTTACCAGCTTTATTAGGCCTTGTGTGTGTCTGTGTGTGTGTGTCAGTGAGTGCGTGCATCCGCATGTGTGTGTGTGTGTGTGTCAGTGAGTGCGTGCATCCGCGCGCGCGTGTGTGTGTGAAGGTGTCACTCCTGGATAATTTACTCCTCTAGCTCATACGTGGGACCATCTAAACCACAGCACATGCATGACACTGAGATGAATGTTAATGCACAGCTATCTTTTGTAACTCTCCATCTCTCCATCTCTCCATCTCTCCCTCTCTCCATCTCTCCACTCGTTTAGTTATTTTAACCTGTTATCAGACTAACAGACTCTCTCTGAGATGGATAATTGCTGTAAGAGAGTCTTCGTCTAAGAGACTGCTGAAACAGCTGAACAACACACCCGTTTAAGAGCATTTGTAATTCTGCATAGAACTACAAAAGAAAGTACTTAAAAGCATACATGTACCCTCCTCTTGTTGAGTATTACAAGGTAGTTACTTTTCTTCTCCTCTACTTTAACTTTATCTCTTTACTCTCTCTCCCTCTCCCTCTCCCTCCCCTCTCTAGCTCCAGCAGGTCTCGCTCCCCCCAGGTTGAGGCCAGTACATGGGACACTGATGGAGGTGACCTGGGACCCCCCCTCTCAGCCCCATGGACCCCCACCACTCTACCAGGTCTGTCTGTCTGTCCGCCTTTCTGTCAGATACTTTCGGAACCGACTACAGAGGGACATTATTGTTTAAATTCCTTTAAAACATATTTGTACGTACACATCTGTCAAAGTTCTCCGTGATGCCGGTAAGGCAGAGTCAGGCGCAGGACAACGAATATGAGTTTTCAAATGCTTTACTCAATATTTCCAAAATACACGAGTGGGGGAAAAACCAACCACTCGAAAAAACACGGAACAAAGAAACACAAACAATCACGCACAAAAACATGAGGGGAACATAGGGTTAAATAAGGAACATGTCATTATGGGATAGAAACCAGGTGTGTATAATGAAGACAAAAAA
Source organism: Hucho hucho (assembly GCA_003317085.1). Lineage (NCBI taxonomy): Eukaryota > Metazoa > Chordata > Actinopteri > Salmoniformes > Salmonidae > Hucho > Hucho hucho. The sequence goes on from QNTS01002624.1 coordinate 100,182, forward strand.
AACATAGAAAATGAAAAGTAGATCGGCGGTAGCTAGAAGACCGGTGACTTCGACCGCCGAAAGCCACCCGAGCAAGGAGAGGGACCAGCTTCGGCTGAAGTCGTGACAATATCTGTTGTGATACTCCCACTTTGTGTCATGTCTCGTCTTGCTGTTATAGAGCCTATGTAATCAAACCCAGAGAGTAACTTCTACTGTTACCTTTGAACCTGAACTCCATCAGGTGGAGCGAACCGACCTCTCTCTCTCTGACCCTCGTGACCTCGTCGTTAGGGGGGCGAGGTTTCCCGGCAACGGTTACCACCGGTTCCCCAGCGATACACTACCGGTCAACAGAGACTTCACAGGTACGTGGCGACTGTAGATGCACACACACACAGTAATATTGATGTATCTCCACCTTTATGTAAGAGCACAGCTAAATGAATAGTTCGTACAATATAAAACACATAAAAATACATATAGTTTATCATTTGTTTAGTGTTGTTCTGTATATGTTCACACAGAAACAGTATTTCTGTGGAAGAGTCCAAGCTAAGTGAATGACTTCCACATGAGACAGAGGACAATTACAACAGTGTTTACTCACATAATTGGAGAACTGAGCTCCAAATCAAAACATCCCCAGTCGGCCATTTGTTTAAATTATATTATAGATGTTTTAATAGGCTCTTATGCTAATCAAATAGATTCGCTACCAAAGCCCAGCAATGTTACAGTTGGGGTAATGAAAAGCCTTCATTCACCATCATTAACTTGTTTTCTCCTTCCTTGTTTGAGGGATTTGTAATATATTGTTTTTACTTAGATTTTCTCCTCAAATACCCAAATCCTTACTCACGGTCAAAGCTGGCACATTGGTCACGTCTCACTCTGGCATCACTGTGGCATCACCTTAGCAGACTGTGTGTGTGTGTGTGTGTGTGTGTGTGTGTGTGTGTGTGTGTGTGTGTGTGTGTGTGTGTGTGTGTGTGTGTGTGTGTGTGTGTGTGTGTGTGTGTGTGTGTGTGTGTGTGTGTGTGTGTGTGTGTGCGTGCGTGCGTGTGTCTCCAGCACAGTGTTCACTATTAGCGCTCACGTTCAGCATGTCTCTCCCATCCTACAGGTCCACTAAACTATCAGAGAAATATGTCTATATTTGTATGAATAGACCACCAGTTACTCCTTAGTCCTTACGCAGTGTAGGACGTTATCCAGCCTACATCTGATAAAGTAAAGTAAACTAATGGTAGAACCTGCTGACCTAGACTGGTGTGGAGATGTACGGCCATCTGCCCTTAACTCTATTACCATCTAGCAGCTATTTCCCCTTTTCTCCTTCAATTATGACACGGGATAAATCTTTATAAATCAGGACCAGGCTTCAGTCCTGCTGCCGCTAATTGATCAATGGCCACAGTCAGAAAAGAGATCTCGTCCTTGGGCCCCACGCCATTACACACACACATAAGCGCACACGCACGCAAACACACAAACCCATACACATACAAGTGCATACACACACACACTCACATCCCAGCCTAATGAAGGAGGCAGAGGCACAAACCAGAACAATCACCTCACACACTCCCAGATTAGCTCTGTTTGGGATTGCTCTCTCCACACAGCAATCGCTTCCTTGCGCTCAGTGTATATTAGTGTGTGTGTGTGTTTTGTTTTATTGGAAGGACAAAAGTCTACAGAAAATATATAGGCAATACTATCCATTATGCAATATACAGTGGGGCAAAAAAGTATTTAGTCAGCCACCAATTGTGCAAGTTCTCCAACTTAAAAAGATGAGAGAGGCCTGTAATTTTCATCATAGGTACACTTCAACTATGACAGACGAAATGAGAAAAAGAAATCCAGAAAATCACATTGTAGGATTTTTAATTTATTTATTTGCAAATTATGGTGGAAAATAAGTATTTGGTCACATACAAACAAGCAAGATTTCTGGCTCTCACAGACCTGTAACTTCTTCTTTAAGAGGCTCCTCTGTCCTCCACTCGTTACCTGTATTAATGGCACCTGTTTGAACTTGTTATCAGTATAAAAGACACCTGTCCACAACCTCAAACAGTCACACTCCAAACTCCACTATGGCCAAGACCAAAGAGCTGTCAAAGGACACCAGAAACAAAATTGTAGACCTGCACCAGGTTGGGAAGACTGAATCTGCAATAGGTAAGCAGCTTGGTTTGAAGAAATCAACTGTGGGAGCAATTATTAGGAAATGGAAGACATACAAGACCACTGATAATCTTCCTCGATCTGGGGCTCCACGCAAGATCTCACCCCGTGGGGTCAAAATGATCACAAGAACGGTGAGCAAAAATCCCAGAACCACACGGGGGGACCTAGTGAATGACCTGCAGAGAGCTGGGACCAAAGTAACAAAGCCTACCATCAGTAACACACTACGCCGCCAGGGACTCAAATCCTGCAGTGCCAGACGTGTCCCCCTGCTTAAGCCAGTACATGTTCAGGCCCGTCTGAAGTTTGCTAGAGAGCATTTGGATGATCCAGATGAGGATTGGGAGAATGTCATATGGTCAGATGAAACCAAAATAGANGGGCGGTGTGTTTGGGATCATTGTCATGCTGAAAGACCCAGCCACGTTTCATCTTCAATGCCCTTGCTGATGGAAGGAGGTTTTCACTCAAAATCTCACGATACATGGCCCCATTCATTCTTTCCTTTACACGGATCAGTCGTCCTGGTCCCTTTGCAGAAAAACAGCCCCAAAGCATGATGTTTCCACCCCCATGCTTCACAGTAGGTATGGTGTTCTTTGGATGCAACTCAGCATTCTTTGTCCTCCAAACACGACGAGTTGAGTTTTTACCAAAAAGTTCTATTTTGGTTTCATCTGACCATATGACATTCTCCCAATCCTCATCTGGATCATCCAAATGCTCTCTAGCAAACTTCAGATGGGCCTGAACATGTACTGGCTTAAGCAGGGGGACACGTCTGGCACTGCAGGATTTGAGTCCCTGGCGGCGTAGTGTGTTACTGATGGTAGGCTTTGTTACTTTGGTCCCAGCTCTCTGCAGGTCATTCACTAGGTCCCCCCGTGTGGTTCTGGGATTTTTGCTCACCGTTCTTGTGATCATTTTGACCCCACGGGGTGAGATCTTGCGTGGAGCCCCAGATCGAGGAAGATTATCAGTGGTCTTGTATGTCTTCCATTTCCTAATAATTGCTCCCACAGTTGATTTCTTCAAACCAAGCTGCTTACCTATTGCAGATTCAGTCTTCCCAACCTGGTGCAGGTCTACAATTTTGTTTCTGGTGTCCTTTGACAGCTCTTTGGTCTTGGCCATAGTGGAGTTTGGAGTGTGACTGTTTGAGGTTGTGGACAGGTGTCTTTTATACTGATAACAAGTTCAAACAGGTGCCATTAATACAGGTAACGAGTGGAGGACAGAGGAGCCTCTTAAAGAAGAAGTTACAGGTCTGTGAGAGCCAGAAATCTTGCTTGTTTGTATGTGACCAAATACTTATTTTCCACCATAATTTGCAAATAAATTCATAAAAAATCCTACAATGTGATTTTCTGGATTTTTTTTCCTCATTTTGTCTGTCATGGTTGAAGTGTACCTATGATGAAAATTACAGGCCTCTCTCATCTTTTTAAGTGAGAGAACCTGCACAATTGGTGGCTGACTAAATACTTTTTTGCCCCACTGTATTATGCAATACATATAAAAATGCTTCTAGATGATCTCGTCAAGGTGTGTGGAAAGGCTGCCTTAAAACAGTCGGGAGCGTTTTTTACCGGCTATGATAAAAGACCTGAGATGTAGATAGATAGAGGTTAATGGATCAAATCATTGGCATGAACTGGATGTATTCACTATCATGTACGTCTTTTTCGCCATAACCATACCTTTCCACAATCAATACTAACCTCATACCCTACATCCAATTATATCTGCGGAGGCGCACGCAACACCAAACAAATCAAATAAAAAACTGATTAGAAATGCACAGTCTGTACGGCAAATTGATCAGACGGTGGAACTCACCAATGCTAACCTGCAGACTGATGGGCTTTCTGTCTCAAATCACTCATCATCTTCCCTTCCCATTAACATAATGCACTATTTTAGAATATATTTTAGAATATTAATAACGTGATGTTTTCATGTTTCCATAATTTGTTCATTTAGTTGATGTGTATTCTTGCGTTTTCAGGGAACATGGAGTCGAGTGGATGTATGCCACTTGTCTTTGAGAGGTCAATGTGCTTTATGCTAAATCTGGGCTCCAATCAAGGAAGCCTTTTCACTATGAAATCAATGCCTGAGAGATGAGTGCAGGTTTCCTTAATGGATTCATCCATTTAGAGACGTTTTTTATACATAAAAAAAACTAGACCCATCCCTTTTGCATGAATATGAATGTGATTGGAATCGTTTTTTTAACCAGACAAATCCCAAAGATTTGAACTGTACTGAAATGAACTAAATCAAAAATGATGTGTAAATAAGAAACAAAAAAGACAAAGGAATAATTTATCCTGTCTCTACACACTCTATCGTAGCGCGCAGAAGAAATGTTAAATGATACAAATGATTTTCCTTAATTAATTTGATTGATTGCCGTGTGGTGTGGGCACGGAGGCAAAGTGGAGGGAAAACTTTACAGACATCATTAGTTTTTCTCCATTTAAAGATTAATCAGGAGAGGCTGGGCTCTTTAGCTCTGTCATTTGTATATTTAATGGGCTGCTGCAGAATCTATGGCGGTAATTAGCGCTAGCCGCGCTCTCATTAATACGACTGGGCTGATTAATGCTAGCGCCACGCTAACATGACTGAAGTGATCCGCGGGATGTTCTGACTAGATTACACCAGGCAGACCCTGTTTGTTTGGCGTCATGACAAATAGAATAGTGCTCAACAAAAGACCAGGGAATAAAGACCAGGGAAATAGGAGGAGGGATTCTGCTGAGACAATATGTTTGTTTTGTGTATGAGGCATTGGAAAGGGTTTGACTCTAGGATTGTGTTGTTTTGTGTATTCAGGCATTGGAAAGGGTTTGACTCTAGGATTGTGTTGTTTTGTGTATTCAGGCATTGGAAAGGGTTTGACTCTAGGATTGTGTTGTTTTGTGTATGAGGCATTGGAAAGGGTTTGACTCTAGGATTGTGTTGCAAATTGTGGCAAGTGCTTTTTAATCTCTCACTGTTATGATTTGAATACACTGTACATGTAATAGATACCAGTTCTGATGTCTATAAATCCTTATTAAAACAACCTCCACATTAGTCCGTCCTATATCCATACAGCCTTTATCTCAGAATGTTGAGTCTACAACATTACAACAGGCATGTCTGCCTCCGAGCATGTGCGTTGGTGCCTGCCTGTGTCTGTTTGTGTGTGCGTGTGCCTGTATTTATGTGTGTGTATGTGTATGTACTGTGTATGATGAACTGTACACACATATAAACTGTACATGACTCTACTCAGATCCCTTAAGAGTGTCAGGTTAAGAACAGTGCCCGGTTGCATAAAACCCCTTAAGTAAAACCGGACACAGGTCTCACGGGGGCCTCACCCCTCAGGGTGTCCCAGCTAGAGAGTGGTCAGCTGCCTCCGTCACTGGGTGGTCAAGTAAGTCACTCTGGTCTCCTAGGGCAGTCTCCCTCTCAAGCGCGCTCTCTCTCTCTCTCTCTGGCCTATCCCAGCTGGACACTCTTAAGAGCCCCAGGTACAGCACATCACTGAGTGGCCAGAACAGACTGCTGACTGAGTGATCCAACATGTCTCTACAGTCTGGTCGATCCTACTTGAGCGTGAATGGACAGTATGGTCTCCCCTGGGGTCTCCCTATCGCTGAGGTACTCCTGCTGGGGTTTCCACAGAGCCCTCTGGTCCTGCCTGCAGATAGCGGAGTAGTCTCTATAGTGTCTCCCACGGGGGTCTCTCTTCCCTCTCTGGCTGTCCTGGAGGATAGATGGACTGGGCTGGATGATCATGTGAAGTGTGTTTAACTTGAAATAGCGAGCTGTCATCAGAAAGAGCTGAGCACAACTGGGAGAGAGGAGAGACTGCTGAGCACACAGCTTTCATAAACATCTATGAACAAACAGGCACGCAAACAGCCAACTTACAAAGCTTCTAAAATAAAGCTGTGCCATTATTACTAATATCAATCAATACCTTGAACAAATGCACACACACACACAAGCGCATATACACACAAATAACAGTATCAACAAGCTTACAGTACTCAAAACAACAACCGTACAAGAGTCTACAACTCAACTGCAGTCACACCAACTCAGCATTGCTTGTTTCAGTAAATGGCATTTCATTGTGTGGGTTGTGACTAACAACAACAACTATTTCTGTTGAAGGAGGATTTCCTTCAAATCAATCACCGTCACAACCCTCTGAGGATGTTTGCATGTCTGCTCCAAGGACATTGAGTCTCCATGAGTCCATATGAGTGTCTGTCTAAGACATGTCTATGTCCCTACTGCCAGTGTCTTCAGTAGTGGTAGAAGGTCTTTTCCCTAGTGGACTGCTCTACCTACATTAGGGTTTCGCGCAAGCTAAGGCCATCCCTCCTGCAGTCAATGACCAAAAGCGCCATATTTGGCCTCATGGGTAGAATATTATTCATATTTTTCATAAATAATAAAAATTAAACAATGTAAATCCAGAGTTTCTATGTAAAACAGTTTTGTTATATTTCAGTCTTCTGTGATGCATATACAATGTAATATTGGGATGCAAACTCAAAATTGAATACATTTCAACTCTATATCTGACATGGTACAGGTGTCTTCTTTTTGTTAAGCCCAAAACCATTTGTTTGAGGTGTAAACGTTTGTTTCGAAATAGATTTCTTTAAGACTACCAAGAATCCCTCTGTGTGACCCTGATTTAACCCAATGCTGTAAAATATTTTAAAGTCAAAGCGAGATGGAGAGGAGGGGTGAAGGGATGGAGAGAGAGAGAGAGGGTATTCCCAGATTGACTACTCTAGCGTCACCTAGTTAAAACAGGCTAAGTTAGCATCACCTATCTGTCATGTACTGTATCGTCTTCCTCAAGAGGCTCTGATATGTCCCATCTATCAAGACTACAAACACTACCGCTCTGATGTAATGCTCTTATACTGAGACCTCATAATTTCTGCTCTTAATGTCAGAGAAAAATTGAGAGATGTACAGTCGTGGCCAAAAGTTTTGAGAATGACACAAATATTAATTTTCACAAAGTCTGCTGCCTCAGTTTGTATGATGGCAATTTGCATATACTCCAGAATGTCATGAAGAGTGATCAGATGAATTGCAAAGTCCCTCTTTGCCATGCAAATGAACTGAATCCCCAAAAAACATTTCCACTGTATTTCAGCCCTGCCACAAAAGGACCAGCTGACATCATGTCAGTGATTCTCTCGTTAACACAGGTGTGAGTGTTGACGAGGACAAGGCTGAAGATCACTCTGTCATGCTGATTTAGTTCGAATAACAGACTGGAAGCTTCAAAAGAAGGGTGGTGATTGGAATCATTGTTCTTCCTCTGTCAACCGTGGTTACCTGCAAGAAAACACATGCCGTCATCATTGCTTTGCACAAAAAGGGCTTCACACGCAAGAATATTGCTGCCAGTAAGATTGCACCTAAATCAACCATTTATCGGATCATCAAGAACTTCAAGGAGAGCGGTTCAATTGTTGTGAAGAAGGCTTCAGGGCGCCCAAGAAAGAAACTTTTGGCCACGACTGTAGAGGGAGAAAGAGAGATTGTTTTACTACATTTTTGGCCAATTTAAGGCACAAATGCTTCCTGTTTGTCCATACTTCGCCTGCACCAACAAGTAATTATCTAAACAGTCCCTCTGCCTGTTCACTACCCTGAACCTAGGCCCTCCAACGTATAGGTCTAATGTCAGCCCCAAGCCTAGCCCTGTACACCACCCACCCAGGACAGAAAACTGCCCTGCCAGTCGGGAACAAATACAAAACAAATGTCCTCCTCCCCACAAAAAAGACACCACCTCCCCACTCGATCCGTGAATAATCCTCCACTGTAAATCAGCAGCAATAATCTTCTCTATGGAGGTTTATACAGGGAGTGCCAACATCCTCTCTGGGAAGTGAGAGAGAGAGAGATGGGCGGAAGGAGGCTAACTTCAAGTCACATATCTGTCATGGCCCCTCTCGTGTCCCTGATGACAAGATCACAGATGGATGTCACGCGGGTTAACTGGGATGTGACTTCATATACAATATTTTTTATTTGTTTCAATTCAGCACTTCATGGTTACTGCTTGCTGACCTCTTTTAATATAAGATAAGATAGTCCTTTATTCATTGATAGTACTTTATTATTCTGTTAGTCTTTAGGATTTGTTAATTATTTTTCAGTCGTATTTCTGTTTCAGAAGTTTCTGAATCCATTGTGTTTAACGTCACCACTCGTAATCGGTCCCCCAATTCCTTTGAAATTCCCACACTGACAACTTTCCCAAAGATGCCGAGCTCAGAATTCCAAGGGTGTTCCCTCAATCCCTGTGTCTCTCTATCCCTGTATCCGAGTTTGGGATCTAAAGCAGGGATAAAGGGATGGAGACGGAGGGAAGGAGAGAGATAGAGAGAGATAGATTTGTCTTCCGGGAGTCTCCTGTCAGGTTAGAGGGAGTAAGACGTGCCTTAGAGAGCTCCAGCTCTACCTCCCCAGATTAAGTACAGATTATCAGATTAACACACAGAGACCAGAGATTAGACCAGAGGAGATGTGTTTAGCCTGAGCATCCAGTGCTCCCCTGGAGTCCTAATGGAGACATTGGATTGAACACACACACGCGCGCACACACACTCACACACACTCAAATGGAGACATGAATACCCATCTGGGGGCTTCAAAGCAGGATGCTTTATCCTGACTTGAGGCCGTACATGAGGACTCGGGGGAAGTGGGTTTAGGAGACGTACACATACATACATTACACACACGTACACTCATACACACATAGGTGGATTGTGGCGGGATGTAGAGAGGAGTGTGTGAAGAGTCCACTGGGACACACTCTAAACCCTTCGACACAGGCACAGATCACCTTTTATCTCCTAATGAAGGATTTCACACGCTCTAATATATACATCTCTTCTTCTCCTCCTTTTTCCTCTCTCCTCCCCCCTCCTCCAGGTCTCCGGTTGAGTTTCAGAACACGAGCATCAGACGGCCTGCTCCTCTGTGCTGTGTCTCCTGGAAACCAAGAGGAGTACCTGGCTCTGCAGATCCGCAATGGACGCCCCTACTTCCTGTTTGACCCACAGGTAATAAACTACAAACATGTCCGTCCTTCCGGTTTGACCCACAGGTAAACTACAAACATAACCAGATTAAAGTACCCTCAACCTTCACATTTCATGTGTTTCTTCTGGGTGTGACACTATAGAATAGATAGCCAGTATATTATTTGTGTATAAAACAAATAAGTATATCCCAATAACTGTTGTCTGATACTAGATGGTTTAGTAAGAGGGAAAAAAACTGATTACTGAGGAATGTAAAAAGAGATTTCCTGTTTGATATCCAGGTTTCCAGTTGAGTCACTGATGATTTTCATATTCCTGTGACTTATTAAACCCACATTGTTTTCCGTTGGGGGGAACATTGTGACTTCTTCATCTGATAAATCCTATTGTTGGGGGGAACATTGTGACTTCTTCATCTGATAAATCCTATCGTTGGGGGGAACATTGTGACTTCTTCATCTGATATATCCTATCGTTGGGGGGAACATTGTGACTTCTTCATCTGATAAATCCTGTCATTGGGGGAAACATTGTGACTTCTTCATCTGATAAATCCTGTCGTTGAGGGGAACATTGTGACTTCTTCATCTGATAAATCCTATCGGCAACCTCCCCTTAGTTTCTTCATTCAAGAGAAACTTTCAAAGTGTGTCAGCCTCCAATTAACTCCTTCCCTGCAGTCACGGCACATGCATACCAATCGCTAGCTCATTAAGCTACAGACACACACACACTCGACTCAATTGCTCTTATGATGAAAGCGGTGATGGCAGATGATTTCACGCGAGCGTCCGTCAGACCACCAACTATCTCTCCTCCACAATAACCACCCTCACACACGCGCAAGCACGCGCACACACACACACACACGCAATAAGGACCTCTTCCTTCTCCAGCTACGCAGCAGCATTTCCAAACACATTTAGTTAGGCTAGTTTGGTAATTAACACTAGAAGTGGTGTCGCAGTCGATTAATGTCCCCTGATAGCTCCCCATTAGTTCCCCCATTAGCCAATTCAACAGGCCTAATGGGATTACCACCACGGGGGACCTAATTTGGCGTGACACAGGAAACTGGTATGCTCCCCCCACCACCACCACACACATACACTTTCTAATGATGGAATTAATGAGCATTTTATGAAACATAGTCTCATAGAGGGATGTTTAGCTACTGTAGTGTTAGAGCTATCACTAACCATGCCTCTCCTCTCGAGTTACTGTTGTCTTTTTAAACCCTGGTTAGGGAGCACTGAGAATATGTGTGGAATATGACACACCCCTGCACCCAGCAATACAGTAGCTATATATGATTAAGGCCTGGATTGTTGACAATCACTCTGCACTTGACCTTTAAAGGTCATTTATGTTTGAGTGTGTTTACTGTAAATTACGATCTACTGTACGCATTGCAGTGGCCTTGATGAAAATGTGCCTTTGATTGAATTCAGACCTTGCTCTGAACTGAATGTTGTAGCAAGTACTCAAATACTCTAATGTAAAATCTCATCTATTTTTGGGACACAAGGCCCGCACTGGAAAATATGTGCGCATTTATCTATATGCCAACCGTGCGCAACAATGCCTAATTTATTACATAACCATTACAGATATCAAATCCTAATTGCTAAATTGCCCCATATCTAGTACCAGTCAAAAGTTTGGACACCCCTACTCATTCAACAGTTTTTATATATTTTTACTATTTTCTACATTGAAAGAGGTTAAATTCTAAATAAATCACAGTGTCACCAGCAAAGCACCCCCACACATCACAACTCCTCCTCCATGCTTCACGGTGGGAACCACACATGCAGAGATCATCCGCTCACCTACTCTGCGTCTCACAAAAAAATTTGGACTCATTTCCTGGGAAGGGAAATGCACTCTGGGAATCATAGTATGCTGTGTAAAATCCAAATTGCTCGTCTTTCTTGGCCCAAGCAAGTCTTCTTCTTATTGGTGTCCATTAGTAGTGGTTTCTTTGCATCAATCGATCATGAACGCCTGATTCACACAGTCTTCTCTGAACAGTTGATGTTGAGATGTGTCTGTTACTTGAACTCTGAGAAGCATTTATTTGGGCTGCAATTTCTGAGGCTGGTAACTCTAATGAACTTATCCTCTGCAGCAGAGGTGACTCTGGGTCTTCCTTTCCTGTGGCGGTCCCCATGAGAGTCAGTTTCATCATAGCGCTTGATGGTTTTTGCGACTGCACTTGAAGAAACTTTCAAAGTTCTTGAAATGTAGCAAGGAATGTAGCTTGTGTATGCCATCAGTTAGATACGTTTTATAGGCATTTTTTTCAGGTAGGCCTAACGGGAGCTTGTGTTCGCACTCACGTGTGTAGAGGGAGCAGTCGGAACACAGCTGAGTGAGTGAAAACCCGAGGGCAAAGGTAATTTAGGGAGAAGAACTGTGTGATGCTTGTCTTGGTTTCTTTTTTGTTGTGCCCCACAAATGCAAATGGAACACAGCAAATGAACGCTGTCTTCAAGACAAAACATTTTCCAGACAAATTTTTACTTGCCAGCCATAATGCACATTCCACCAGATAGTTTTACAGTGTGTGTGTGTGTGTGTGTGTGTGCATGTGTGTATTTGTTTGTGTGTGTGGTAACCTTGCAAAGTAAATTCCCCCTGTGTTCTCTATACAGTAAGAGATTGGGTTCAACCCCCCCAAGGTTGCCAGGGCTGACTCCCCTAATGGTAGCCTTATGTGTGGGGCAGCACTTTGGATAAGTGCTCTCTATCTGGCAACCGGAAGTGGGCATAGCTATCTCCATCAGCTTTCACTCCCAAATACACTTTATTAAAGAGTGAGGGGGCGGTGGGGCTCACACACACTTTCTCTATTATTCCAGAGAAGGCAGAGGTGGATTCATCGGTTCTAGAAGGAGTGTTTAGTAGTGTTGCACGGTATAACGAAACTACTTCTTCGAGACTAGAACATAAAAAACGGTTCGGTACTAACATTTTTGTTACTTTCGGTACTTCTGTCAAATGTGTCTCACGTCATATACAGATTGAGAGGATGGAGTGTCTAGTGATTTGTCGGAATCGAAGCTAGCCAGGCTACTTGTGCTTGCTTATGCAGCTGACACAGCGCTAGCCACTTTTGAGGAGCGAGAGGAGAGAGAAGAATGCAGACAGCGCGGCTTCCTCTTCTTTTCTAACTAAAACATCACACCTCAACACACACAGCTTGTTGACAAAAACCGTCTGCAGAAGTGAACTGTGGGAATACTTTGATTACAGAGCAGATGATAAGGACCAGCCCACCAAAATAACAAAGCAAAATGTGTTACAAAGCAGCGCAGTGCATGGAAGGTTTAGTTCCAAAACGAAATAAAAAAACTATTTTACATATGACATTTGCATTGAAACGTTGTCGTTATTCTACTAAATTTGAATTGTATTTCAGTGACATTGACATGAACATATATTCAGCATGACGTGCATGTGAGTTTTATAATATCATTACACAACCCAAAAGTAATGTCTAATGCACACATAACTTGACAGCAATATATTTCAACTACATCACGTTTGTCTGGGCTTGCTAGCAGTAACCACTAGCCAGCCAGCAGTCCTGGGCGGAGCAGTTTACCCTGGGAAGGGAAATGCACTCTGGGAATCATAGTATGCTGTGTAAAATCCATTGTATTTCTATGCCGTGTAGACTATTGCAATATAGAAGCTTCAGAAATGAGCTTCAAAGTGTTTTTAAACTATTAATTGATTACAGAAAATTATACTGAACAAAATTATAAACCCAACATGCAACAATTTCAACGATTTTACTGAGTTCATATAAGGAAATCAGTCAATTCAAATAAATTCATTAGGCCCTAATCTATGGATTTCACATTATTGGGCAGGGACACAGACATGGGTGGGCCTGGGAGGGCATCACAGGAAAATTGAAGGTATTCTTCTGTTATTTAATGTTTTATTTTTGAATATCCAATATTGTTTTGGTATTGAGTATTGTTTCGGTATGGAGTGTCATAATACTAAACCTTGTATCGGTATCAAAGTAAAAAATCTGGTATAGTTACAATACTAGTGATTAGTGTATAAAGGCCATTCACACTCACAGACACACACACAGTAGTTTGGCCCTATAGATGATGAAAGAGAGCTCTAGACCCAGCCAAGCAGTCCAGCAGATGGACAGAGAGACTGAAGAGGCTTTTTGGGAAGATGACAGAATAGATCCCTCTGATCTCACAGGACCTTAATGAAACCTCCTGAATGTTTTATTTATTTATTTGTATTTTTTATTTAACCGTTATTTAACTAGGCAAGTCATGAATGGAGGGAGGAAAGGAGGGAGGGACAGAAGGAAAGAGAGTGAAAGGAGGGATGGAAAAGAGAGATATTAGAAAAAGACAGGACAGTGTAAAATATCAACTCCAGTCTTAAACAGATGTATTATTCACATTAGTTGAAGCAGCATACATAAAAAACATGAAAACAATAATGTATATTGAATTGAATTGAAAATTGAAAGAAGGAGACAGAGAGACAGAAGGAGGAGACAGAGAGAGAGAGAGAGAGAGAGAGAGAGAGAGAGAGTGAGACAGAGGGAGGAGACGGAGAGAGAGTGAGGGGCAGAGAGAGTTTGTCCCGTCCTCCCCCTGTCCTGTCCTGTTGTGGTGGGTGTTGTTAAGCAGATATGTGTGCTGTCTACTGGGTAGTAAAGGTGTCAGGAGGCTGATATACCTTGGCATTTATACATACAGTATATTGATCTCATCATTAAATCTTCATCACACAGCAGAGATGCACCGCTTTGTTGTGGGTGTGTATGTATGTGTGTGCGTGCACAATTTTGTGTGTGTCACCTCTTCTCTCTCTGCAGAGTGCCCATCTCGCCTGCTAAGTGCCGATACTGATGATGTCATGCATACTTCAGAAGAAATCACGCACGCACACACACATATAAAGACAAACACACATATACAGACACAGACAAACACACATACAAGGTGTAGGTGTGTATGTGACCTCTGTCTCCTCTCCCAGGGCTGGGCAGTGGGAGTGGGAGTGGAAGGTGACGGGGGGAGGAGCTACAACGATGGCCAGTGGCACAGCATCATGGCAACCAGGAAACAGGCCGTGGGAACGATCATTGTGGATGATCAATACCAAGGTAACACATATTCACCGTGTGTGTGTGTGTTAAGCCCAGGCTCTGTGTTCTATTGAGGTATTATCCAGGTTAATCTGAGTCACCGTCTGTGTGATTAGAATCAATAGAATACTCTTGCTCTGCTCTTCCTCTCCGCTCTTCCTCCTCTTCCTCTCTGCTCCTCCTCTTCCTCCTCTTCCTCTCCGCTCCTCATATAGCCTCATACATCACAAGAGAATATGTATACTGTTAATGATATGCCTCTGTCCCTACCTCTTCTCTCTCCTTCCTTCCTTCCCTCCCTCCCTCTCTCCCTCCTCTAGGTAATGCATCTGCTTCCAGCGGCAGTAGCATTATAGGGGAGAACACAGGGGTGTTCATCGGGGGGCTACCAGAAGACTTCACTCTACTCAGACAAGACTCAGGTAGGTACACTCGCAATCTAACATAGTTGGTCTGTTGCTAGTGAAATATTGTATTAAGGAAACATTGAAGGAATTGGAATGATGTAAAAAAAAAAAGTGGTGTCCCTAATAGAAGATGAGGAGTTGTGCCAAGTTAGCAGTACGGTATCACAGTAGTCTCACTGTTTCTCCTTCTCTCTTTCTCCCTCTCTCTTTCTCCCTCTCTCCTTCTCCTTCTGTCTCTCTCTCCTTTCCTCTTTCTTTATCTCTCTCTACATCATTATTTTATCTCTCTATTTCACTGACTCTAACCTCCCATCTTTCTATCTGTTTCCCTCTCTCTCTCTCTCTCTCTCTCTCTCTCACACACAATCTCTCTCTTCGCTCTCCCCTCTCTCTCTCACTCTCTTTTTCTCTCTCTCTCTTCTCTCTCTCTTTTTCTCTCTATTTGTCGCTCTCTTTCTCTTCTCTCTCGCTCTCTTCTCTCTCTATATATATTGCTCTCTTTCTCTCTCTCTCTCTCTCTCTCTCTCTCTCTCTCTCTCTCTCTCTCTCACACTCTCTCTCTTCTCTCTCCCCTCTCTCTCTCGCTCTCTTTCTCTCTCCTCTCTCTAGGCGATGCTCAGCTGGTACAACAGGGGTTCTCTGGTTGCCTTAGAGACGTGCAGGTGAAGATGATTGACAGCCCCTCTGAGGTGTGGCAGCCTCTTGATTGGTCCAGAGCCACAGAGAGGGTTGTGGCCTATGAGACCTGGGAAGGATGCCCCGCCCACACAGAGGAGGGGGCCCACTTCTTGGGACAAGGTAGCAACAAAGACAGTTTAGAACTAAAAGCCCTCACTCTCTAGTGACTTCCTGGTTTGAGGAAGAAAATGAAAATAAAGTCATTTTTGTGAAATCTTGATAACCTCTATTTTCCTTGTAGCTGGCCAGTGAGGTTTGTTAAAAGTACAGTATAGTAACAGTATAAAGACAGAAAGAATCAAGAGACTTGTTACCGTAATGTTGAATTGTGGAATATAATTGAATGTGTGTGTGTGTCCTGTGTTAGGGTTCCTAGAGTTGAGTCCAGAGGTGTTCAGTGGAGGAGAAGACTTTCACATCACCTTTGAGTTCAGGACGGACCAACTCAATGCTCTGCTGCTGTTTTCCTACAACACACAAACCTCCGATTATATACTGGTGAGCACAAACACACGCACACACGCACACACACACACACACACACACACACACACACAC